>JBBPDC010167549.1:0-17575 GCA_037974485.1 Hemigrammopetersius urotaenia | reverse complement strand
GAACGCAGCCCTGAGGAGCTCCTGTGCTCAGCCTGATGGTGCTGGAGACATGGTCGCCGATTCGGACGGACTGAGGCCTCTCTGACACGAAATCTAGAATCCAGTTACAGAGTGAGGTGCTCAGTCCCAATCTGCTCAGTTTCTCACACCGGACAAAGAGGCTTCTCTGTCGGCCCGGTAGCATCCTAGTCCGCTACACACTGCAGATTCATACAGGATAAAATCACTATAATTACTGTAAAACTACACACTGCAGATTCATACAGGATAAAATCACTATAATTACTGTAAAACTACACACTGCAGATTCATACAGGATTAAAATCACTATCATTACTGTAAAACTACACACTGCAGATTCATACTGGATTAAAATCACTATTATTACTGTAAAACTACACACTGCAGATTCATACAGGATTAAAATCACTATCATTACTGTACAAACTACACGATGCAGATTCATACTGGATTAAAATCACTATCATTACTGTACAAACTACACGCTGCAGATTCATACTGGATTAAAATTACTACACAGTTATTACTGTCAGACTATAAAAACTACTTATTGCAAATTCATAGTGGCTCAAAGTCCCTTCACTGTTTTTAGTCAGACTATAAAGAGTAAAACTGTAGATTCATACTGAGGTTTCCACCATTTAGGGTGTCATTAGCCAGACATGTGCGATCGATTTCTGGCAGCAGGTGGCGGATTTGAATCTGCTATTAACACTTAAGATTGATCCAGAGTGAGTGTGTGTGTGTGTGTGTGTGTGTGTGTGTGTGTTCACTGAAGAAGCATAGTCTTGTTCCTGGGCAACAGAGAGTAATTTCCCTCCATTTGAAAGATATCATTGTTTATTGGGATCACATTCAGTCCAATATAAAAGCTGAGCAATTTCCCAGAGTCTCGTCTCCTGTTCGCTGCTCTGCTGACTTCAGTCACGAATCTGAGGATGAGACCGCACTAAAAAGGTCTGGTGACGCAGGTCAGGTTGACTCACACACACACACACACACACACACACATAACCCCATGTCCACAGGTGAAGCCATGGAAAGACTGGCAAAACAGTGAAAATACAATGATTTACATTAAAAAGTAATTTTGTAAAAAAAGACGATACAGACTTTTTTTAAAAAAAAGAAGCATCAATAACAAGTCAAGAGTTGTCATGAGCAGTCATAAAAAAAGATTATTCATGTCATGACTGATTATGTTTCTTGTTAATCAGGGTTGAAGTTGAAATCCTTAAACCAGTAGAGAAGCTTTACATTATGTGAGGTTTCTATATACACATTTGTTTAAAACTGTTAAAACAGTTTATGGCATCGCTCAAATCTCTCTTTCTTATGGTGGTTCTCCGCTGACTGGTACCAGCTTGGTTTGGTTCAACTCTACTCGCTTTTTTTTTTGCTTTTCCATCACTAAAATCTGGTTCCTGGTACCCGGTACCATTCTTGGTACCACCTTGGCTGAGGTTCCAAGCGCGCTGAACCGATACTAAATGATGACGTGTACATATTGGAGGTTACTGATTGGTGGTCACTATGGTTATGCAAGTGTTGTTGACTGAACGTTAGCATTAGCGTTAGCGTTGTCTGGTTAAGCCAGTTGTCTCAGTTTTGTGTCAAACAGCCACAAACCAAGGATAAGAAACGTAGCCCCTCTGATTTCATACATGCTGGCGATTGTAATGATGCCAGGTTGTTTACCTCAGCCTAGAGCGCTCCGCTCAGAATATCTGGTCGCTATAGCAACGAGCTGTAGTGGAAAACTGTAGGATCCGAAACCGAACTGAACAGAGTCGAACCGAACTGAACCGAACCGAGCTGGAACAAGTCAGTGGAGAAGGGTGCTCTTTTGGGGAAAGGTTCAGAGAAAGCAAAAATATATTCAGTTCAGTTCAGTTGAGCTTTGGTGGTGTGACTGTGAGCATGTACAGTATTGCCAAAGCATTGAATAATAATGAAGCATTGAACAATAAAAGATTTAACAAGACAATAAGATCAAATAATGAAGATGAAATAGTATATACAAATACAGATACAAATAATGATAAAAGTCGATAAGGAAGGAGGTGCAAGTCAGTTCTTGGCCTGGAAGGCCAGTAGCCTCGTTTACATGGGCACTTTTTTCACTTTTAATCCGATTAAATTTAATCGGATTGAAAAAAAGTGTCCATGTAAACGCGGCTAGTGTTAAGCGTCCAGGTCTCCACAGATCCGCACTCTTCTGTGGGCCTGGAAGCTGCAGATCTCAGTGTGGAGCTGAGGGGAAATCTCCTCTTAGTAATAAGGAGACTAGGAAGGATGCAGACTGTACATAGGAAGTGTGTCATTTCTGGTGTCTCGGATATCTTTCTTAATTTGAATCCAAATGTGGGATTTGTTTACTTTTAGTGCTACTATAAAGTAAGTCAGTTCTGCTTTAAACCAAATTATGAGTCTCTTCCTTTTCAGGGTGTTTAAAAGATGGGATTCCTAAAATGTCACTCCTGAATCATCCATAAAAGGATATTCCACTAAGTCTGCAGGATAAGAGAAGCATTCTGCTGCTTGTTTCTCCTTTTTTGTGTTATGGGTACGCTGAGTTCTGACATCAGAGTGGAAAATAAGCCGTGTGGCATTTTGTCTCCTAGCGACGTGGTGTGAGGGGCGTCAGAAGGAGAAATCAAAGCCGTTCTGGTCTGTTGTGTGGATTCGACCACACCTGTCTCCATTTTCAGGCTCAATTGTGTGAAGCGAGTTTCCTTCAGGGCAGCCGCTCCCATTTCCTCAGAGTGTTGGGCAGTATTTACCAAAGTGTGTTTGTTAAACACACGTGACTCCTGCTGAACCTGAGCACACACGTATTCCCATTAAACAAACAAAAATGTCATAAACACATAAACAAACCACTATTCAGCTCACAACTGGGAATCACCCCACAATACACAATATGCTATATGGTCACGTACACCTCAGCACACAATGCCAAAATCCTGTAAAACAGCATCACCTCGGCTGTATTACTGTGAGTTTTCTTATTAAATGTTAAAGGTGACACATTATGCCTCTTTTTAAACAAGTTATAGAAGGTATATGGGCTACAAAACATGTTCATGAAGTTTTTTGCATAAAATCCCTCTCACATAAAGAGATTCACCGGTTTTATTGTTCACAGGCCTTTTCAAAACGCGTCATTTTATGCAAATAAGTTGTTGCTGGCCACGCCCACCCATCCCATGCTTAAGCTGTGCTTTACCACACGTGAAAAAGGCAGAAAATAGAGGTGCTATCAGCCCTATATGTTGGACCCTGAGTTGGACCCAGAGCCAGATGAACATGACACTTCATGAGTGACTCGCCTCTGCCTGTAGCCGCAGCGCTCGGAGTCTTATCTGTGCTCGTAAAACCAGGATCTGAAACTAATCTAGTGGGTGTGGCTAGACAGCCATTCTATGCAAATTTCCTCATCCTGACATCAGAATAAGGGAGCGTCCAAATGGCTCATAGAAGCAGAAGATTCCTGAAACTGACTCTCAGAAAAATGGATGGATGTTTAATTTTTTCACACTTGGAGTGTTTATAGGAGCAGTAGAGACACAAGAAAACAAAAGGTTTTGCATAATATGTCCCCTTTAAAACAATAACAGCAGTTCTGATTTCCAGACAAATGATGTACCGTAAAAACTTCAGGGCGTCTACACAGGGAATGTTAAGTCTTCTCGCCAAGTCAAACCGCAAACACACTTCACACGTCTCAGCAAACAGCAGCGCCACATTCTCCATCTGCATGAGACGCTCGGAGAAACCCCAGCAGCTCCAGCAGATTAAAAACAGAACCTGAATGTGAAACACTGAGTGAATCTTCCAGCAGTCGTGCTGTTTCCACACAAACTCTCTCATTTTGGTGAACGTTCTTCTAAACAATAGATCCTCCGGCTCATTGTCTTCCACCTCATGGACCAGCTTCTCCTCATTCATGCTCAGCTGCTTCCACTGCTGTCTGGAGAAAAGCATCTGGCTTCAATATTTCAGGTAGAACATAAGCATGTATAGAACAGTGCTGGAGGATGTTAGGCAGAGTACCCCATTCTATTGACCAATGCTTTTGTTTTATTGACCAGTTAATGGAGTTCTACCATTCCTGAGAACTTCATGGCCCAGTGCCCCTACCATGCTCATGTACAGTTTCTCCAGGGTGTCCCATTATAAATCCTTCGTTCTCAGGATTTGCTTCTCTCCACAGAAAGTGTGGGAAACAGTTCTTTTGTCATATTTTGACGAACCGCTCAACCTTGAAGGCCAGAGAATGTGGCCCTTATAAAAATAGGCCATAACATGCTGTTCTGCTACACAAGCAAACTCCTGACTGAGCTCATGAAGGGTCTGAATCAGGTGCATCCGAGTGAAAAAAGAGCACAAAGACTACATGGATGATCATCAGCAAGCATCATGAAAAACTAATTTCTCAATCAAACCAGATCATGTCAGTGGAGAAATGTAATATACTGGGGAGAGGCTGGCATTCACTCCACAGTCGTTACAGAGCCTTGAGTGATATATACAGGGATTGACATAAGTAGTACGCAAGCCTGAATAGATGTAAGTGGCACGCAAAATGCGCACCAAATTTCAGCCTAATTTCTGACATACTGTGTGCAAAACCCCTGCCACGGACACCCAGCCCCCTGGATCCCAGCGCACACATCCCCTGGAACCACGGCGAGACACAGACCTATGCGCGCACAACCGCCCCCCCCACACACACCCGACCAAGGCCGGAATACAGAGAAAAATGTTTATTTTGGTGAATACAAGTTCATTCATTACATACCCCTGTTTTATCAGCAGATCCAGTCATTAAACTTAAATGAATCATTAGGCTGGTGGTGTTTTGGTGGTGCTGAGCTGACACCCTTTCCCTCCTGCACGAGACCACACTGTCAGTAAGTAGCTAGTGTATGCTTTTTAAATTTGGCAGTGGAGCTCCAGACCAGGCCTGATTAACCATCGTCTCCGATGGACACACTTTGACCCACAGTGAAGGGGATATTCCCACCTTAAATGATTTTGTTTGCAGTTTTGTGCTGTAGTCTGTGGTGTGGCATTAAACCCCTCCATCTCCAGCTGCAGAGTTCAAAGGAATTCACTATTTATTGTGTTTCCAACATACCTTCCATACCTTCCCCGCAGTCCAGACAGTTGTACCAGTCACAAGTAAAGTCATACAACATTCAGATAAGTCTTACCCTGGTTAGCAAACAAGATCATAAGTGATTCTTAAGGGAAGTTCACCCTACACAGCTTTACCCCTGATTTCTCACTCACCTATTTGGTAATTGCCAGCAAAAGTTCCAGATCAGATGACAACCGGCATTTGCTCAGGGCTCGCAAATCAGTTCTAGATCACTGTGTGAGCTGGTCAGTCATGTGGTGCCCATTTTTGGGGCTGACTGGTCACCTCTGTCAAAGATTAATCTGTGGATCAGCAAATATACAAAAAACAGATACTGGCAGAGTTCTAAAACCAAAGGGGAGTCTGATAAGCAAACAATTCGGAATCGTCTTACCAAACAGCAGAATCCAAATAGTCAGAGTTCAGAAAGGCAAACCGAATCAGAACAAAACAGAACAAAAGGGACGAGGCAGGTATCGAAGACTGGCAAGATAATTCAAGCCAGATTCATCAAATAACACGACACAAGTATGCAAGGAAAGTCCACTGGCGATACTTTGCAAATCTGAATGCGGAAGTCTGAGGTATTCATGTCCATTAATTATGGGGGTAATGTGATTGAAACTAGAATTAGATCTAGGAATTAGGGGTCACTGTGGGAAAGTCAAATGGAGTCTGGAGTTCTGTTTCATTCCTGTTTGAAAAACAGGGAAAAAGGAGGATGGATGACTGGATGAATGTAAGATGCTTTGTCCTGTAATTGTACTGTGAAGCAGTGAGACCAAGACATTGCAGAGACCGGAGGGTTTCAAGACCTCTTCCTAAGGCGAGACCAAGACCAAGGCTAGTCGAGACCAAGACCAAGACCGAAAACAGACAATCGACATCACATTACTCAGATCAACTGTAGAGAAAAAGGCATTGCTGTAAAGTGTAATTACTTGTTAAATCAAATTCATGTTATCTTTTCAATTATATTGTCCATATGTTGAGGCGCATAATAATTGTTCTGTGATGATGTGCATGCGCACAGTCGAGACAGCACAGCTTTGAAGTTATAACACTCTTAATTGGGAAAACAGAGGAGAAATTACCATGCTGGTGTTTTTGTGACCTTGACAGTGACACGGCTGGCTGATCTCATGATCTCTCAAGTGACTCTCGCCATCCTCAGGCTTCACACAGTGGCTGACAGTGGGAACCTGTGCTTCAAATCCAGGGGGAAAACCTTGTACACTCACATCACCGGCACTGATAATAAAGAAGTTTCCTACATCTGGACCCATCAGACCCAACCCCCAGAGGGTTCAGTGTTTGTCCTGTTTGGTTGCATCTTAATCGACTTACTAAAAGCTCATTGCCTTTGATCAGAGAAACATTTCCTCCATGTGATCCCAGAGTCCCTGTTTACTCCCCAGTAATCCTGCCCTACTCATATCCTAACCAAACAGGTGGAATGGGTTCTTGAATCTGTACCATCCAACCCGTAGAACCACCATCAAGAATGTATCACCAATGTTTGTAAATAGTAGTAGCAAGATGACCAAATCTCCACAAAACACGTTGTTTCTTTTCTTTTTAAATGTCTATCCTTCCATTGAGGTCTCCACTGTAGAGTTCTGCTTTCTCTCCAAACTGCAAAATGATGTCAACACGATTCTCAAATGGGAACCAACATTTCAGGCTCTAAACCTATTTATATTTGGTCAAAATGCTCTGGTTCACAATGTGGTGCATGAACCAGAATGGAACTTATTCCCTGGAAAAGGGCTATTAGTGGTTCTTCCCCTTAGAGAGTTCTGTGCCTGCACTTTCTCCCTCAGCAATGCTGATTAGAGAGGCTGTACCCAGATTTCTGTCCAGCTGCTTTGGGACAACTTTGAGACAAAAAAGCACCATATCAGTAAAACAAAACCAAACAGAACTAAATTGTTGCACTGCAGGACTGAACAGGCGCTGGGAGTAAAGGAAGATTCACCACGAGGTGCTGTTTGCGCTGGCTGGCTTCCAGTCTGTTGTTGATTCATGTTTCAGGATTTCCAGGTTCACAGATTAACACAACTCTGTTGCTAATTAGCACCACACAAACAGGGGCATCACCCACCAGCAATTCCACTAAAGTGCCGTAAATCTGACTGGCTTTCCTTTAAAGGCCAGACACTTTCATTGCTTTCTGAGAATGTTCGGCAATGTACATTTCGTTCCTGACACAGTGGCTGGTTACACTCAAAGCAGAGATACAGCAGAACTCAAGCCCACAATGACACTAAGTGCTCTGCTGTAAACGGGGCCTGATGTTTGTTTAAGAAATCTTCACAATTTAGGTGAAAAAGTTGTATTTTTTATATCATTATTTTTTATATTTTTTCTATTACAGTGATACATTTCACAGCAGTGAATGAAACAACATGGTATATGTTTACCTTTGTGTGCCTCAGGGCTTAGCATTATGCCCAGCATGGCTTTTGTTATTTTATATTATGCAAAGGTTTGGGAACGATTAGTGAGGTTTGGAAAACTTAGGCAAAGGTTTGGGAATGCAGTTTTACTTTTGCATTTGTTGTCCACTGCATTTCTTTACGAGGGTGATTTATAGATTAAAGCACACCTCCAAAGAGGGAAAGGAAAGGACTATTTCTGTCCTGTCCTACCACAGTTATGCTAACTGGGACGGCTCCAGTTTGTCCTGCCTTTGAATATCATAGCTTAATCAGTAGCCATCGTGTTCTGGGAGTATCACCCCATTTGTACAATTTAGTCTGGTGTTAAGGGTACTTCTTTTAAACTGCTGACACTGCAACACTAACCCTCTCAAAATACATAACCTGGTGTAGCTTAAAGAGAAATCTGTTATGTTGCCATCTAGTGGTAACCACTAATATTGCTACATGAAGTGACCAGAAAAAACAAATAGTTGTGATAATGTAAAGTTAATTTATCCATTGAACATGTCACTTTAGCCATCATCACATAGAGATTTGCCAAGAGCCACCAATAATGTTTATGAAATATAATACTGTCTACACATGCCCATATCATTTTACTCTGAGCAGGGCTTCGTAATGTCACCTGAATGTTGCCCTTATGACCACGCAGCAACTCGAACATGCACTTAGAAACTGTTTGCTTTGCTGCAGTAGGTCATTTTTTTAATTAGTTTACTGGGGCATTTTTAAGCCAAGATTACTGTCAAGCACTAAGCCACTGTTTTTTGCCAAGATCCTACACACAAAAGAATTATTCACGCACAAAGTGGAAACACTCGAGGATTTGAATTCTTTTATTTTTGAAAAAAGGAGAAAGATCTGCAGTAGATGTCTCACAAGGACATGGCGCAAGCTACACGCCGACAGTATGGTAGACTTGACACACACAGCTGATTGGTCTGCCAACTGAGGAGAATTTCATTTTAGGAAGACAGAACAGGAGCGAGGACATCACTGAGTTTAACACATATCTGAGAACAGCTAGATTGCAATGGTCGCAGATTACACAGCACAAGTAACAGACTGCAGATGAGCCAAACCCATTAAATATCGAGTCTGCCCCAAGCTCAGAGTAGGAACCTCAAATTCGGGAGGACTTGTGCGCATGGAGGTGTATTTCATACTGAAAATAGCAGGACGAGCTCTGCCATGTTAAAGCAGCATTTCTTGGTCAGTTAATTTATAACCAAAAGTCCAAGGCAACCAAAACAGTATACCTAGAGGACGAATATCCCAGTATCCAACATTTTATGGTCTGGGAATGGGTAGAGAAGTTTGGAGTGGATAAAGAAAGGATCGGGAATGGTTGGAGAAGTTTGAGAATGTCAGGCAAAGGTTTTGGAATGATTTGAGAAGTTAATGGAAGGGAAAACGTTTGGAAATGTTAGACGAAGGTTTTGAAATGATTAGGGAATGGTGTGTTAAGTACAGGTTTTGGAATTATTAGAAGGGTTTGAGAATGTCTGACAAAGATTTGTGAAAGATTAGGGACCTCTATTTGAATGGTTAAGGAAAGGTGTGGGAATTATTAGAGAACGGAATGCTAGGCAACGATTTGGGAATGATTAGGGAAAGGTTTAGGAATGTTACGGAAAGATTTGGTAAGTAAATGAAACCGCAAATTTCACCACAGCTCATGAGGTTAATTCTTACTACTTACATAGTACTGGAATATAGACTATACAAACACTGAAAACGATAAGGTATATTTTGGCTGGAATTTTCCAATTTGATAATGGCTTGTACATTTGACTCGTCAACAAAACTGGTGCATACGTATTAGAAATGAATATTATAGGGTATAATATCATAACAGAACATCCATGGTCTTGAGTTCAGTGCACTGATGATGTACTGACTCTTGCAATTGAGGCTGTTTTAGCTTGACGCCATTCAAAAGGTCCATTCATGGCTTAGAAGATGCCATTAATTCAGGGTAAGAGATCAGGAAGGCATTTGCTGACCTTAGGGCAGACTCGGGTCAGAGTGTAAGGTCATATGACAAGTATCAGTAGATGTTCACAGAGACAGACATTACCCGTCAGTGGAAACACAAACATGAACATGAGGGAGATCCTTCATATAAAACACAGCAGAGAGACAGTTTTTTTTTAATCTAAAACCAACTAAAACCTCAACACAAAAGGGCAGTAACGATTCAAAATGGGAAAAAAATGAAAATAACCACTAAAAATAATAACAATAACAACAATTCATTGCTGAAACACTTTGAAAAATGCCCTGTAAAAACATTAGAGCACTAACTAAGTCCCTACAAATAAATAAATACATCAGTAACTCTACAGTACTAGATTAGTGACTGTAGCCAAGTTAGCTGGAGTGTTAGTTAAATGGCTATAGGTTTCATACACAGACGACCTCAGAGAGACAGGGCACTTACGACGGTGGTCCCCGCTAGCATTCAGAGGAGTCAGTCTCTACATCGCACTTCCTTTAACGTCTATGGTAGGAGGACAGAATAACAGTAAACTCACTACACTGCCTTCAAAAAGAAACAAACAAACAAACATACATTAAAATGGTCTACTCATATTTCACGGCTTCCTCAACCTCTAACCCTCCTCCCACCCTTACAAACCACAACATCCTTTTATCTTATACCATGCACCCACCCTGCATACAGGTCAACCACACACACTTCACCTCTTACACCCATCAATCAGAAGTACAGTAAGTAGAAAACATCACCAGCACAACCCACCCTGCCTCCACAATGATCCATCACACACACACATACAGAACATCAGTCGCATCACTCATATTTCATCACAAACATCAAAATCTAGTGGCTCCTTCACAGGTAAAATGCTGCCACTTGGTTTGTAAGCTCAGTATGAGAACTTCTGCTCAACCACTTTAAACCGTCCAGTGGAGTTGTTGTCCATCAGGAGATAAAAATAGTCTCAGATCCCATCATTAATGTAATAAAACGGAAAGAAAATGGTCATTTGTGTCAAATCTGACAGATTTTTCGAAAAAATCCATCCTAGTCAATGGCTCCGAGATACAGTGCCACCTGCTGGACAAATAAAAACTCCACTGGGACGATTTAATTAGGTAAAATACTGATACACTGTCTTAACCTTACTCACAATGCCATTCACACACACACACACAGGCCCACACACACTTCACATCAATTATCTTAATTCTGTCAGTCGTCAAAACTGAGGCACTGGAAGCTTCAGCTTTTGCTAATCGAAACAGATCAGCGCTAAAAAAAATTTTTGATTAAGCAACTTTCACGTTAGGCTTTAAGCCAAACACTTTTTACATAATTTTGAATATCCCAAGACATTTTGTTGAGGAGTGAATGAAAGATCTTTGACTATGTCAGGGATGTCCAAATCCGGTCCTGGATTTCCTGGTGTCCAGCACAGTTAGGTGACACACCTGGTTCACTCCTATTAATTACCAAGTTTAGTGTGGTTTAACAGAGGAACCAGCAAACTGTGCTGGACATCAGCCCTCCAGCCCCCCCTGGTCTACTTTCAACTGCTTGACGTGCCTCAGGGCTCAGTGCTGGGTCCAGTATATTTGATGTCTTCTGCATAATTATGGAATAATAATCCTGACTGCACATACTGAAAACACAAAAATGCCATGGATTAATAGCATTAATAGAGTAATAGCATTCTCTAAAACATAACTGCACTGCATCTTTTAGAATGCCAACATGGTCATTAATTACATATGACTTAATAAAAACACATTTTGCTGTAGTGATACTGTATTGTCTGGCCATGAAAAAGTTTGCGATTCGTCATAAAGCTCATAAAACGGATATTAAATAGATATAACTCGATGAGAACCACATTTCCGTTCATGCACTGGACCCTGGGCAATTTTAATCATGCTCAGGCATTTATAAACACCACACTCTCCAAATGTGATATTTCATAAATGTCCAATGTGGTAAGACAAGGCTATGGAGGCGGTCCCTGTTGCGAGTCTGAGGTTTTTATATGTACTGCATTAATATGATGATACAGTACATAGCAAGTGCATGAGAGCATGAAAGTGAAGATACATGCCCTGGGACTGAAAATGAACTGACCAAATCCCCAACTTCTGTCTTTCAGAAAAATAAGTCTCTAGAAGTAAAAACGTGAAAGTAATGTAAACTACACGGATAGAAAAGGCACAGCGCATTGATTCTGGGACATCAGCTGTAGATTGGCTAGAGTATGAGTTTACTAATTACGCTGTTGAATTTTAGTTCTTGTTCATTTTGGTTCTTTTGCAGAGCAAGAACTTTTAGTTGGATGCAAGAAAACAATGTCTCAATCAAAAACAGACCATGATAACCCCCTCACGGTCCATCACACACTGCCTTATGTACATTATGAATAGTGACAAAATACAAAAATATGTGGAAAGCAGAACTATAGAGCTCCACTGGTTCCATCTCCAGCTCCACAGCTTCTGATTTGATATACTGTCTTACTGCGGCACTCCACAATGAAATGCCCAGTGTTTGGAGTGTCACTAGTTAAATGATCATTCACTGCTCCCCATGTAGTGTTTACTACCGGAATGAACAGATCATTTATGCTTACAAACAAACTAAATCACTGTCTCTTGAATGGGGAGCGATTCTGAATGCAGCATCACATCAGAATCAGAGGTCATTCAATTATTACAGCAATGACAAAATAAAAGATGGTCAAAATGGTCCAAAACCAATAAAAAAAAAAAGACAGTGATTTTTTGAGGTTGCAAAAAAAAAAGAAAAAAGAAGAAGACTCCTGGCAAACTCTTGTTCCAGGAACCTGCTGAACATTTTGTTCCCCATTTCAGCGTCTCGGACGAGGGTGAGCAGGTACAGGGTCGTCTAGCCACGGGTTTCTATCCGTTTAATCACAGGGACTGAGAGTCTGCTTGGCAGAGGTAGGGGGAGGTTAATGGGGAGGAAATATACAGTCTTTTTCTTTGTGTGCAAATAGAGGGCTTCTGTCGGATGGGTCTTCAGGATTCCTGAGGCACCACCTCCATCAGCTTCTGAAAAGTGGCTGTGACTGAGACTGCAAGGAGAAGAGCAGAACATCCAGCTTAATCAAATATATCAACAGGATTGATCTGTTATGATTATACAGTACATCTATAAATGTAGCTAATTGCATTTTGCGTCTGAAGTTCTGATCTGGAGAAGTTCTGATCTGGAGATACAAGGTGCATTTATCGATACTGAAACTTCTTGATACTCTTGTTAATTCTACTCTCTATGATTTGTTACAGACGTGCCATGGAAAGGCGTGAAAATATACAGTTCTTATTTTACTATGACGTTTCTGGAGAAATAAGAACCTAAACTGTCCTGGAATCTTCAAAAATCCAGAAGATTATTCATGTTTCAGTACAGACCAGTCAGGAACTGGTCAGTTTAGTAATGCTTATCCATATGCATCCCTAGAAATGTATGTTACACAACAGTATGCGTAGCACAGCTAAAAAACAGTAGCAACAGCCCTGAAGCAAATCTTTTAGACCTATTCTATAAACGTATTGTTCTATTTTTATTATTATTATGAGTTCATTTTGGTGAGGCTTCTCCTGCGTAAACATTTGTAAACTTGACATGGTTCCAGTGACATATCCCATTGACCCCACCCTCCTCATACATTGCGCTTGTATACAATTTATTAATCGGATGATCAGGGTTTAAATTAAGTTGAACTTAATTAAATATTACATTTTTGCGGTCGAGTTGCTTCTGTCATGTATGCAGAGAGAAAGTGGAGGGGTGAGTCACCTTAACAGTGTACAGGGGAGAGAGAGTCTATAAATGTGTCTATAAAATGTGTTCATATTGAGCCTGAAGGACAGTAAAGTGCGGTAATGTGACAGATTAAGCTTGGGTGAGCGCAGTCACGCAATGCATTTTCTCATAGAAATGAATTATAGTTTATTGTGTTCTTTAGTTATAATGTTTTTTTATTATGGTGTTTAGTGTATATTTTTAAAGCATGCATTTTGGACCAAACCATAATGCCACTAAGGTCAAATTGGGAATAAAGAATTAAAAATGAAATAAAAATGCACTTACAGATGATCTGCAGGAGCCATTTGGGCTTGTTCTCCCACCAAACCCCAAAGAAGTACACGGGCACTCCGGTGATGATGATCCCGAAGCCGATCCCACACTCAGCAGGGGTCTTCCAGATGGACACCACGATAAGGAACAGACACGCTAACACGAAGGAAACCGGCAGCAAGATGTTCACCTGCAGGAGAATGAGGGGAGAACACTCCATAAAACAACTCATTTATTGTCCATGTACACACAAGGTGGCCTAAACTGAATGGGTTTTCCTCCGACTGTCCTTCATTCCAGAACTGTGCAGGAGGACCAGGAGTAATTTTACACTGAACTGATCATTTACATTTTGATGATAGTTGTAAACCAAGGTTAAAGGAAAAGAGGCCACAAAGTAAAGCCTGTGTTACACCAGGCTGCTGCAGCTCCAGGATGAACTACAGCTCATAAATTTTCGGCTGCTTTTATCAAGCTGGTTTACATGGAGGCGCTGAACAAACTTTCCCGAGACGCAGACTGGGAGCATACTGGGTAGAGAGGGGGAAAGGAGAGGTAATATATGACTGAGAGAATACAATAGATGAGCACAGACTGTAACTACTGGAATGTACTGGGAAGCCAAGCAGGAGAGAGAGAGAGAGAGAGAGAGAGAGAGAGAGGGAGAGGGAGAGAGAGAGCGAGACAGGGAGACAGAGAGAGAGGGAGGGAGAGAGAGAGCGAGGGAGGGAGTGAGAGAGAGGGAGGGAGTGAGAGAGAGGGAGAGGGAGAGAGTTTATCAGAGTTGGCCTCTTTCACTCCAGTGCCTTCAAACCTCACCAAAATATATTGCCATGCCAACCAGGCAGATGGGCAGATGAGACCACTAGTGCAGAGAATGAGAGAGAGAGAGAGAGAGAGAAAGAGAGTGAGAGACAGAGAGAGTGAGAGAGAGAGAGACGGAGAGAGAGAGAGAGAGAGAGAGAGAGAGTGGTGCACAGGGTACACACTACAAAGAGTCACTGTCCTCCTACTGGCAGCCCGGAGTCACGATTGGCCCAGTTACACTTTTTTTCGCCTCATCCACACTTGATCAAGCAGGTGTTCGGCCAATGAAAAACGGTTGTGACTTGTGGGCCCCGCCCACCACGCACCTTGATTGGCCGCTCCAGCTCAGGCTTCTTGTAGCGCAGCCACATCATGCCGAGAATCGCCATGGCGATGCAGAGCCAGTTAAAGAAACTGAAGAAGTTGATCACAGAGAAGATGTCGTTGGAGAAGGCGTAGAGGAGCGTCATCACACACTGCGGCAGAACACACACACATTGATCATCAACATGGATGTTTTTATGTTTGGACATATGAACTACTGGGTTAATAACAGGGTGACAGTCGGACTGTCCCTACTCTTGAATTATTATTATTATTATTGTTATTATTATTGTTATTATTATTATTATTATTATTATTATTATTATTAATATTGTTGTTCTATTTAATATAATTTATTTATTTTTCATTCCACTTGTTTTTGGCGCCACATAATTTTGTTTATATTTAAAAAAACTTCAGGCCCTCACACTCCTAACTGTTTTTGCTTACTAGTGTATTATCTCTGACTTGCTTCTCTCTGACAAGTTTTGTTAAGGTGTGTTATCTGGCAGTAACTTGGTTAAAAGCAGGTGTTGGTTTGTGTTTAGCTCTAGAGGTCTGAAGACTGATGTACATTGTTCCAAATCTGAGACTTGTGTTTTACCCCCTTATTGCGCTTGTCTACAACTTTTTGATTGAATGATCAGGGGCTGAGTGTTTACTGAGTTTAGAATTTTTGGGCGAGTCACCTTGGGAATGAATAGGGAGAGATGGGAATGATCAAGCATGGCGACATCACCTCATTCTAAACAACGTCACTTTAAACCCTCACTGCATCATTTTGCACTCCACATTCTATTAATACTGTATATATTAAACCATTTCTGTTCTTGTAAATACTAAACACTCTCATAAAATGTTATTTTCTTAATATTGTACCTATTTTCTAAATTTTACATATATACTACATTCTCAAAGAAATAATCGATTCTTAAAGTTTTCAATTTGTATTTTTTTATCTGTATACTTTTCGATATATTTATGTAAAGTTGGGGAAACACGAGCCTAAGAATTTCATTACAGTAATGATGCCAGAAACTGCTCATATGACACTAAAGCAATAATCAGTTATGAAAATAAAGACGTGTGTCACTGCATGATGTAGTTTAGAACAAATATAAACTGTGGAGGCTTGTTTTTACGCCCTGAGGCTGCTGTTATAGGTAACTCAATCGCTGTCGTGATCGTCGGCGCTCATGTGAGAAGGAACGCAGTCACACCTTGTATTTTCTCGGGGAAAAGCGTTTTAGCTGATCTTACTTTGGTTCTGAAAATAAAGTCGTTGTATGAGAAGCTGTAGAAGAAGCTGTAGAAGATCTAAACTGTGTCCTGAGTTTGTGTTTCTATAATGAGGGAGGAGCGTCGCTACCAATGTTCTGATCAACAGAGCGGCGCTCCGTCCTCCACTGATCCAATCCAGCATCCACCGTCCAGAAACGCAGCTGTGTGAGAAAGTATAAACACCCACAGCAGCCCCGACTGAACAGGAGACTCAGCAGGAACCAGACAGGAACCGGGACCAGTTTAGTTTAGTTCTAAAGCCTCTTCCCTAATAGTAACATTAATAACATCTGAGCCGGGATTGATGTGGCAAGACCATCATATTCTTAGTAATAATAGTGATTTCATTACTACTGAATTACTGAACTGATTTCCTGATGTACTTCATTTTAGCTGCAACTGTGCACTAGTGTAGATGTGCGCATGTGTGTGTGTGTGTCTTACAGTGAAGAGGAGAGAGGGCAGGGGGGTCAGCAGGTTTGGGTGGATCATAGACAGCAGGCTGGGGAGATGACCTTCACGGGACCCGACGAAGAACAGCCTAGAAGAACAGAAAGATATGAGTATGTGTGTGTGTGTGTGTGTATGTGTGTGCTTGTGAGAAAGTTACTGGAGCAATAACAGCTAGTATTCTGAGCCTGAGACCTGAGAAAACAAGGCACCAGACTGCGGCAGAATAACACTGACACAAACTCACACTCACACACACACTAATGAAATCAACACAGCCTAAATCCGATTAAGAGACTCTGCTACTCAAGATCTTTTTAAGATATATTTATTTGTGTGTGTAGGTGTGTGTGTGTGTGTGTGTAGGTTGTTGTTGTGACCATTTTGGTGTGTTTGTCCTACCTGGATGATGTAAACAGCGAACCATTGACTGATCCAAAGCAGGACAGTCCTACAAACACAGGGATGATCCAAGCCATGGGGCCGAGGTGATAGTTCCCAAAGTCCTACAACACACACACACACACACACACACACACACACACACACACACACACACACACACACACACAACCACAACCACAGTCAGAACAAAGTTTTGCAAGTGGCAAAATAAATCTCAAATCTAGATGCATGAATAACTAAATATATAATATGCACTCACTGGCCACTTTATCAGAAACACCACCTTGTGTGTCTATTTTACCCACATCAGCGTCACTGTAAGATCAAGGCTTGTCTGCCACCCAAACATAACCAGGCAAGAGCAGACCTGGGATCAGAAACTGGCAGTTGTACGCACCACAGCCACAGCCTCGGAGGTGAGCATGTCCTCCGGGCTCAGAGTCGTAAAGTAGGCCAGATTGGTCAACACATACACGATGGTGACGATGGGGAGGGAGATAATAATGGCACGGGGCAGATTTCTGTAACACACACACACACACACACACACACACACACACACACACACACACACACACACACACCCACACACACACACAC
>JBBPDC010167531.1:0-17575 GCA_037974485.1 Hemigrammopetersius urotaenia | reverse complement strand
CAGTTTACACTGAACTGCTGTCTCCCGCAGTGCTAGAATGTAAATAGTGATGTTACTCCTGTATAGACTGTACTGTAATTCATGCAGCACCTTTTCTTTGGTATAAGCAGGTAAATGCAGTAAAAAGTTAATTTCATTTAAAGTAATAAAACAACAGGGCTTTAAGAAGAACAAAACGAAAAACAGGAAAACACTTGAGGCGCTCCACGGGCAGCAGCCAGTCAGTAGCAAGGAGAAATAAACCTCCCGCCTCTGAGAACAGGTGACTGTGGCGTCCGGCCCTCGTGTGCCACGCCCCCTCGTCCTCGTGCTGGTTGTTTATGTTTGGGCAGCGGAGGTTGTTCTGTTCAGGTGTCTGATTGCCTTGCTAACCACCGCACCCACAAGTATGAGTGGGCGTGGCCAACGAGGCCCAAACATAAAGAAGCAGCACAAGGATGAGAGGATGTGGCGGACGAGGGGGCGTGGCCAACGAGGCCCAAACATAAAGAAGCAGCACAAGGACGAGAGGATGTGGCGGACGAGGGGGTGGCGGACGAGGCCCAAACATAAACAACCTGCACAAGGATAAGGGACGGGGCCGATGAGGCCCGGACGTCACAAAGGCAAAATGCGGAGGATATCTGCAGTTTCAGTGAACAATTAGTAGTTCGTTTCTCTGGAAAAATGTTCAAGAGACTGAAATCGTGACTTCTGAACAGCGTAAAAGCGGGAGTTTACTGTACATAACAACATTAAAGCCGTCAGTGATGAGATAAGGTATGATAAACCTCTATTGGTCCCACAAGTGGGAAATTTACAATGTGATATCACTAATGTTAGCAGGCTAGCTTGTTGCTAGCAGCATGTGCTTTCATGAAAGGGTTTGTTTTCCACACAGGTTTTCTCTCACTTCCAAGTTTAGTTTATAGCTGAAAACATTCAAATCATTTTGAACTGCTGAGTTCAGAAAGCTTTGCATTTCAAAATAAGGTTTTTCTGTTATGCTGATTAAGGCCAAAGTCTGAACTCTCCTGAGCTGCGGCCTGGAAGGAACCGAGTGAGACAGGCCTGTCTGATCTCTAGAGATAAGATAAGATAAACCATTATTCGTCCCGCAGTGCGGAATGGAAGACTCAAGAACCATTTAGCACTTGAGTTAAGGTGGTGAGTGGTGAGACGTTCTAACAGATGTCCGGTTCCGTTTCGTTTCAGAGTTCCTGGAGTTCATGAAGGGAGTGGAGTGAAGAACAGAACAGATCTTCAGAGGATCAGAGAAACAGAGGAGCAGATTGTTTATGTGGACGAGTTATTTTTAACCTTTCACACACACACTCACACACACAAAAACACACACACACACACACACACTCACACACACCCACACACACACACACACTCACACAAACACACCCACACACACAAACACACCCAAACACACCAAGAAACACACAAAAACACACACACACACACACCCAAACACACCAAGAAACACACACAAACACACACACACCCAAACATGTGTGCAAACAAACATGCACACCCCACTGTTCTTCCCCTCTTTCCTATTGTATTGTGTTTAAATATCCCACTGCTAAAAACAAGTAAAGAATTTTAAAGACTAAACTGGGCTGTTTACTGACTGACCTCTGGTTCTCCATGGGAATGATGGAACCTCATCAGGGGGATAAAGGTGATGTGAAGCCCAGGGTGGTCCAGGGACACACCAGGAAGACCATTTAAAAAATCAGGTTTAAATGTGATTTAAAGTCAAATAAAGTGAAAATTCACCACAAAGGTAATGTTCTGTTACTGCTATCCAGTAAAGGAGTCTCAGTTCCTCCTGAGGTTCCTCCAGCTTCAGGGAGGTTCTCCTCATATCCATTGCCCTCAACACAAGACTGCATGATGAACTGCTGATAAAAAATGAAATATTAACCAAAAAGTGAGACAAAATGAAAAAATTAAGGGTGGATTAGAAATAGAAAGAAGAAATAGAAACCATTTCTAGATAAAAACCCTGGGATGTGGAGACACCAAAAGAAGAAAAGAAAAAGGAAATCTTAAGGAAACTGAAAATCGAACTCTGGACTGTAACCTAAGGGAAGGCTGATCACAGGGCAGCTGCCCAAGGAGCCTTACTTCAATAATATACAACATTATTACTTTTAGTTCATTTGGAAAGCTAACATAGCTACCATAGCTTAACTGTCAGTTAGAGCAGTAAACAATCCATCACCATGGCAACCGTGCAGGCAGCAGAATGAAGGGAAGTGGAGTTCTGTAAAACTAACAAGGCTAAGAAAAAACACAAACAACAGGTCTTAAGGAATAATCCAGAGGTTCTCTACACAGACTTTACTATACACAGAGGCAAAAGAATAAAAAACAATTTAATATTTCATACAGACTACCGATCAGAGAGGAAGTCTGTCCTCTGCAAACACTATAATCGCATGTACAAAGAAGGCACTGGTCATGGAGGCAGACTAAAATCTGGACATGGATAACCCTGAGTTGACCATCAGGTACCATTCTTGTTCAAGGAAATGAAATCTGAGCTAATTTGAGGAAACGTTCCCTCAATTTAAAGCAGAGGTACTGAAAGAAGAGCCCCTTGAATCCCACAACATACAACAGATAAAGGAAGGTATGCCCACTGTGACCACTGCCTTTGCCTCTAGCTCTGACAGGCAACTGAAAGAAAGTTTAGCCGTCTTTGAGTTGGAGTTCACAGAATTTAAAGAGCTCATGCAGGTCAGGCTGAACGGCTCCCCCTACGACTCCATCAGGCAACTCCCAGAGGGGCTTCAGCAACTAAAGAAGAATAACCAGACCACCATCTCTGAGCTCAGAGGAACCATCAAGGAGGAAAGTAAAGCCCTCTGAGCCCAGATCACAAAAAGTGAAAGATGACGGCACAAACAAGGAGAGATCCCTCCTAAAAGAAATAAAGTGGATGAAAGAGCAAATGGAGGTAAAGCACACTTCAACGGTTCACATATCCTCACAACACTGAGAGCCCTCCTCACTGCCACACTGTGACAGAGTCACACTGACCTCACAGGTGATGCTTCCCACTGATTCAAAACTGGGTAACTATCAAACGCTGCATCCACTAACAAACATATGGAGCCCAGTAAGCTGTACCAGGCTCAGCCCTGCCTACAGATGGGGCCCAGATAGTTTAGAAAAGTTTTCACAAGCCCTAAACTCACCAGAATCATTTACTAAAATAACTAACTTTACTAATAAACTATTTCCTATGAACCGAAATGGTGTTAACATGACAGTCTATGAACTAAACCACTTTTTCCAGGGGGCCGCAAAAAAGGCCGGTCTAATGACAAACAGCAAAACGACAAGCAAGTAAATCGAGAAATTGTTTGACACGGAATGTAAAAAGGCAACTCTCGAACCAAAAACTCAACCATCGCTACGGCACAGACCTAAAAATGTAATATTTTAAAACCCTGAAGTGCTATAGGTAAATAATCAAAAGAAAAAAACAAGCTTACACACACAATATCCTTTACGAAATTGAAGACTCAATTAACAAAAAGCAGTTTTGGGCGATGTGGAATACTTAGAACAGAAAAGATGCACATTTCCATTCAATATGGGGACATTTTAAGAAGCTTTACAGTGAAACTCCAAATCAAAACCAGATCATAGAACATTTTTGAATCAATATTTTTAAAAAAAAAGCTTGACTCCAATCTCGAGTGATGAATCGGCACAACGGCTAAAATCCTTGAAGCCCAATAAAGCCTGTGGTCCTGACAGCATCAGAAGTGAGATGCTCAAATACACAACACCGTGCGTAAAAACCGAACTGGACTTCTCCCAAAGCATCGGACTGCATTTACACCCCACACACCCTAATTAATAAACACGTAAATTAATCGAAAAATCCAAAAATATTTGCATGCTTTCAAAAAGCGCTTGATTCTATTTGGCACCCATAGAATCAAATTATATTACAAACGTAGAATCTGGTGTCGGGGGTAAAACGTGATCAAATCAATGTATTCAAACAATAAATGCAGGGTAAAAATTGGCAAAGAACAAAGAAGAAAAGGAGGTAAAATTCCTGTTATTAACTTGGTGCTGCTGTCCCCCTCACTTGGACTTGCTGGCAAATTACTGCCAGACCTGGGCCCTCTCTGTTAACCCTTCAAAAACAAAAATCATGATTTTCCAAAAGAAGCCCAGATGTCAGGAACACAGACACATGTTCACTCTAGGTGGCGCCGCCCTGGAGCACATGATGCAGTATAACTACCTCTGCCTGGCCATTACTGCATCTGGAAGTTTCAGCAAGGCAGTGAATGCACTGAAAGAAAAAGCCTGTAGATTGCTATACGCCATTAAATCAAACATTTATAGCATAAATATACCAATCACAATCTGGTGTAAACTATTTGACAGTGTAAGGGGCCGTTCACATATCGCGTCTTTTGTGCGCTCAGGTCCATTATTTCAAATGTAGACACGCGGCAGCCGCGCTCATAACGGAAGCGACCGTTTTTTTCAGGCGCGTCCGCGCCGCGTCAGGTTGTGTTTTCCACGCGTTTTTAGGCGCCATATGTGAACGGCCCCTTATACAGCCTATTGCTCTGTGTGGAAGTGAAGTTTGGGGTCCACTCAGTATGCAGACTTACACTACATAGACAAGCATCCAACAGAAGTTTCTTCCTCCAGCTGAGGGAATTTTTCCTCGCCTCTGTCGCCTCTGGCTCACTCAATAGGGGCTCGGACCTGGACTATGCAACCTGGTTGTAAAAAGCACTATAAATAAAATAGAATTGAATTGAATTGAAAAGTCCAAAACAAAACACCCAACAGTGCATGTAGGGCGTTACCCTTCGGCTCTCAAATTCTTAATGCATCTCAAATCTAGTCCCAGAGTGTGTCCGAAATCGCGCACTAGCGTCAGTGCACTGAGATTTAGTGCGTAGTGCGCACTGCGCACTGCCTTCTGTAGTGCACACTGCTGTGGGTCAGTGCTGTCCTAAACGGAACACTAACGTTTTGTACTTAGCGGAAGTGACGGACTCACATTTGCTCACGATGCTCCAGCCGCCAAAATATCTGCCGGTTTTACGGCAGTGTAGGTCAGTAAAATAATTTTAGTGATGTTACTTACATTTATACAATCCAGCTGCCTCCGCTTGGGCTCGTATTTCACTGTTTGCCGCCGTTATCCAACTCGAAAACACGTTGAAAGCCCCGCCCCCTCAGCTACGTGCTCAAAATGGCGCCCGTTTAGAGCAGAGTGTCCATCGTTCTGCTCGGCGTTTTCTAGCCGATTTTAGTGCAGCATCCGGGTTCTTTCAGTGACTGAGATTTTCAGTGTCAGCGCACTACGCCCTAAAATCGCGCACTAAAAGTGCGCAAGTGCATGCTTTCGGACACACCGCCAGAGACACTCTTCAGTTTAAAGCATTAAAAACCCAGGAACTGATCCCAGAAAAAAGAGTCCTCTGTGCCAGCTGGTACTGAAGCTCTCTAACTCATTAACAAACACTAACACAACACCCTCAGACCAGCGCTCCTTCAAAACCACACATTAGTGTCAATAAATGATCAAAAAAGCAAAACTATTTGGATCATTGGAGAAACCAAACCACAAACCAAAGCAGAATGAATTTCTATCCGACCCTAAATCGGGAATATAAACTGGCAGAGATGCTACGCAGTGGCAGATCTTAACCAAGTACAGGCTCAGTGACCACAGACTCACATTAGAAACAGGTAGACACAGAAAAACCTGGCCACCAAAAGAAGAAAGAACATGTGGTCACTGCCAGACAGAGGAAGTGGAGACAGAGGAGCTCTTTCTTCTTCACTGTAAGAAAGTATAGCGAAATAAGAAACAGCTTTTTCTGTAAATTTAACTTTGAAACCCTCAACCTGTATGAGAACGGCTCTCTGGGGAGGGACCTACAGCTTTGTATGGCAAAGTGAAACCTGAGGGACACTTGCTCAGTGTAAATGGACAGTATGCTGTTTAATGTCTATCTACACGACCTTAGAAAAGAGGGTATTTCTTATCCTAGTAACATGCTTGTAAGAGGTTGTTTGTTTAGTAATATGCTTAGGGTAAGACTTGCTTTCTTAGTAATATGTTGGTTTGTTTGTTGCTGTTGTTGACGTTTAGTGATGTTATACCTTGTAAATGTTTATGTTGTTCTATACATTATCCTGAACGATTGCTTTGGCAGTGCAAACACGGTTTTGTCATGCCAATAAAGCACCCTTTGAATTTGAATTTGAGAGAGAAGCTGAGCTCCTCAGCTGAAGAGTCAGTTTAACAGGCTCCTCAGATCTTTAGTGAAGGTCAGGGTGGAACACACCTTTCCTAAATGTGTTCAGGCTTCAGCTGTGATATGTGACACATCGACAACGTCACTGTCCCACGTTCCGATGTCTAGAACCTAAAAAAAAACTGAACCCGACCAGATGTTTTTGTGTCCAGAATCACAAGGTCTCAGGTCTTGGTGTCTGATTCCATATTCTTTCTGTCCAAAAACAGAGAGGACTGAGCCCGACCCCTCCAGCTCCCACGCGGGTTCCCTTCGGGTTCTCTGTCCCACTTTAAACGCTGCAGCTGTTCCACCCGGCCGGCTGTCCTGTGCTGACGGATTCTGGACGCTGTTAGAAGGACTGGTCCAAGCTGCCCAGCTCTTCCCGCGTTTCTCTGAAAACTTCTACTCCAGGTGTATTTGTTTTGGTACTTTTACTTTAGAGTTGCACGATACATCGTCTCCTAATTGTTATCGCGATATCAATCAACCCGTCACTTCAGGAGTTAAACAAGGGGTGTGATTCATTAATAACAACGGCTCAAGCATAAATTACCTGAAGCTCCACCACTGAGATGTTCCAGATGTTCTATCAAGCGACATCATGATCAACGTGACCTAAATCAACCTTAAAGCTGCTCTATGTAGATCGATTTCTTCATTGTCGTTGTAGAGCTTACAATGAAATATCTTTTTATTGTGATATATGTGATATCTGATCATAAAAGGCTGCAATATGCAAATGAGCCTCTGACAGGGCGACCAATCACAGCTCCAGGTGAGTTACTGGGCGTTCTGATAAATCAAGATCTTGTAATCTAACAGAAGTCTATTTTTTAATAGACAGATCTGTGCATGAATGTGCAGAGCTAAACTACTGTGGCCAGAATAAGATTTAATTGTTATTGAAATGTTATTTTTGTGACATCACAAAAACTGTGATTTGAAAACAGACTACTTTGTAGCTTATTTTTTTGCACAAATATCCATATCGGCTGAAATTGAGCTCATTCTGAATTCAGTGTTTGTGATGTGACAAAGAGTCTACAGGAGCCCAAAATTTCAAAAGTCCAGAAAAGTAATGATATGGGCCCTTTAATGTCAAAAGGCGACACTCAGCAGTAAAGCCAAAACTTTTAATACTTCTAAACTTTTAAAAATGTTGCTTAAAATTTTACTTTTAACTTTTCGTATTTCTTGTACTATTTTTTTTTTTATCTATTTGTGTACTTTTCTATATGTTTATGTAAAGGGGTGGAGGTAGCTCAGTGGATAGGATACTTGCCTCTAGACCAAGAGGTCATGGGTTTGAATCCTACCTTCAGCACACCACCACTGGGTCCCTGAGCAAGACCCTTAACCCCAAGTTGCTCCAGGGAGAGACTGCCCCCTGTAGGTAGGGAATGGAAGTCGCTTTGGATAAAAGCTGTAAATGTAAATGTAAAGTTTTGGGGAACACAAGTCTAAGAAGTTCATTACGGGTAATGATGCTACATGGTTATCTGTATATGACAGGCATGTCCAATAACGGCCCGCTGTCAGATTTCATACGGCCCGCAGCTTCTGTCATATGTTGTGTTATTTATCTCTAGCTCTGTCAAATTACAATCATAAAACTTTAATATTGTAATTTCACCTTTCACCACACGGTGGCACCATTCTAATGCTATCTGGCTCTGCATCCGTGCCGCAAACCCTTCTCCACTCATTTCTGCCATGAGACTGCAAAGAATTAGTGTCAGCAAGCTATTAGTTCCTTGATCAATCTGAATTGAGTGTTTTGAATGGTCACTATTAACAGTGAAAAACCCAAAGCTTATTTTATTCATTTATAACAAATTATTATATTGAATAAGCTTTGGTTAACTGTTGATGTTAAGTACCTGTAGATGCAATACAAACTATTGCTTTCTGAAAGATCTTGTAAAAGACAAAGTCAAAATTCATTTGTTTTAAACTTTAATGATAAACTCCTGTTTAAAATGTTCAAATGTTAAGTATTCTATAGTTTGTTCAATGTTTTCCGACTCTCCAGATATGAATGAAAGGCAGATTTGTGTTTTTAGAGTTGTTCACGTCTGCCCGAGCAGCTCATATTTGGTTACATTGCCATTTGAAAAAAGGTAATTGTGACTAAATGGTTTTATAACAATGTCTTTTCACGTAACTTTTGTGGTTAAAACATGTCTGAAGCAACTACTGGGCCCTTGGCAGCTTCACTTTATCGAATTTGTCCCTTTTTACAAAAAGTTCCTGGTATGTGAGAGTAAAACCTGACTCTTGAAATTCTACTTCACTGCAGGAAAAGTAAGTTTATCAGAAAATGTTGTACACGTCTCTGGATTTGTTCCCAACACTGAGGAGCGTTGGGCCGACCCGCCTCAGGCCGTCACTCAGCGGCAGGTTTAGCATTAGCGCTCGCTGGAGGCCGCTATTTCTGGACCAGGTGATGAGAGAAGATCCAGCAGCAACGGCATCAGAGCCGCGACCTCCGAAAGGCATCTGAACATATCGCCTCCCGAAAGGTCACGGTGAGGTCACATGGTAAGAAGACGAAACATAACTGGTGACAAGCAATTATCGACCCAACATGACAGGGCTTAAGTAGTTAGAACGATCTTTTCAGTGGCAGTGTTAGTTAAGTAGCGTTTTAATTATTTTTCAAAAAAGACTGGACCTAGAGCTACGAGGCTACTTGTAAAATCAAACCACATACAGATCTTCATTACGGTGGAGACTTGTGGACGTGGTTTAGGACTCACTGTGAGCTGTAAAATGAAAAGCTTCAGCTCTACAGGCTGCTAACCAGACTCCTCTGTATTTATGCCACAGAATCGGACTCTAGATCAGCACTTCTGCTCCTGAAAACAGACCCTGTTGTGTAAAAGGCGCGGCCGCGTTCGGCTCCACACTGAAGTTCAGCTCATTTTTGGGGTTTGTGTTTACAGTAAGATCTGGGGGTCTACTGGCTTCTAGCGTTAGTGATGTTGGGCTGGTAGCTCCAGCTCTGAAAAAAGTAAACTTAGACCCGAACACGACTGAACTGAAACGGGGTCCGTCGAGCTGCTTTCACTTCGCGGTCTGTCTCAACATAACTGTGTTCAGGCCACAAATCTGAAGAAAACTGTTAGAACTCCTAAAATTCTTAACACCCAAACTAAACAGTGAATGAAATGTGTTAAAATGGCTCATTATAGGGAAAACTGAGTCTTTGCTTTTAAGCATGTAGGTCTTAACGGTCCAATAACAATTCCAGTGTAATTCTAAGGTATAAAGAATTATTTGAAAAGTGAATAATAGGGCTGTTGTATAAAAAATCTCCAACATTAGTGGCTCATTTGTTTCCCAGATGAAAGGGCTTCACCGCCGCACCACCAGTGCAATACAAAACTGATTAAAATACCTGTGTAACCTGAGAGAACCTGAATCAGGTGCTGTGGCACATCAGGACTGCTGGTGACTGAAGTACCACAAACTCTTGCACTGTTGAGAGGATCGGTGTTTGGTGTGAAACTCAGAACTGTTCAGTGGAGGCGAATGGAACCAGACGTCTGCTTCTAAAAGCTCCTCACAGAAAGTTCAGAGTTCTGAGAAGATTTTGGTCCTGAAACTAAACCCGTTCATGGTGGAGGGATACATGCAGGGCGTCGTGAGGTAAAATAGTCCCCAAAGAAGAGAGATTTAGTTCAGATTCACTATTTCACATCAACACCCATATAAACACTCAGACACATGGAGCTTCACTACACACCGAATTATATATAATAGGATGGAGAAAGCCAATGAAATGTGGGATATTTGTGTGCATGATGGAAATAAAGAGGATGACATTTTAATTAAAGCATGGCTTTATTCTGGATGGTATAAAGTCCTTTTGCAAATTTCTGTACACGTCGCTTCTCCTGATTATTTGGGCGCCTCCTTCTTCGCAATGGTCTTCAACCCCTTTTTGTTGTGCTTCTTGGCAAAGCGCATGTTCCTCAGGAACTTTGGGTCGACCTGTCGGGGCAGGAAGAAATAAAAAGGGATTATATGAGATTCGGCTAAATTTGACAACTTTAATTCAATTACATGTTCCACGTTCGATTAAACCGCCGTTCCAACACCTAATTAAACCCAAGCCATCATTCCTCGCAACACTTTTGAATATCTATAAACGGATTGAAATACTACTGTGCAGCTGTAGGAGCCCTGAGACTTTAAGAGGTTTACAGTTGCTTTGTCACATCCAAGACTCTCCTCGCCGACCTCATTTCTTTAATAAACACTAAAATTCAGTTTAAAGCATAAACAAGGCCGGTTTTACACAAACCTGAAAGACATGTTAAGATGGAACTGAGCACCATCCACTACAGTGTAATACATTTCGCCCCACCTACAGCTGAATCTTCCCAGGACATGAAGGTATAAAGCACAGGTTGGAAATAAAATAAGCTCCTTGAAATTAAAGTGTATATTTATTATACATGAGCTCTATTTAACCCATTTAGCCAGGAACACAGAGCAGTGTGGGGACGGTACGTTACTCAAGGGAACCTCAGGTGGTGCCACTAGCAGCCCTGGGATTTAAACCTACGACCTTTCGATCACAAGTGCAACTTCCTAACCACCAGCTACCTTTAAATCCTGGGTTCCCACTACTGATCCTGGAGTGTTCGGTTTCACACACTCACACACTAACAGTAGAGTCTTGATAAAGAGGGGCTTAAATGGACCAGGTGTACTGGGAACAGTGGGAGTGCAGAAGGTGGTGAACTATGACCAGAGTTCAGAGGCTGTGTCTTAATCTCTGGTCCTGAAGGTCTGGTCTCCAGCACAGATTGAAGATCTTCCTGCTCACACACCTGACCATCTCCAAGCTCAGTATCTCAGCAACCAAACTGTGCCGGAACATCAAAACCTCCAGGACTTGAGATGGGCATTTCTGCTCTAGGAGGCCCGATAACCCTCGGACAGAGCGCCATCTACTGGCCAGTTTTTAGAGGCATGCGTTAAGCCACAGCCAACAGAACGGACTTTAGCAGACGCTTTTATCCAAAGCGAATTCCATTCCCTAACTACAGGGGGCAGTCCCTCCCTGGAGCAACTTGGGGTTAAAAGTACTTGCTCAGGGACCTAGTGGTGGTGCTGAAGGTAGGATATGAACCCATGACCTCTTGGTCCAGAGGCAAGTATCCTACTCACTCAAAGTGGGCTTTAAATCTCAAAACTAGACATTAGTTCTCATTTTTCTAACCATGTTCTTTAAAACAGCATCACCGTTCTGTCCTGTGTATGAAACTGGTGCTGATTTTAATTCTGTCCACATATAGCAACCCCTCCACTAAGGGCAAGCAAGAACCTCCACACTGGTTTTTTGGTAAGACTTCACCATCTACAGACTGCATGTTCTCACACACCTGATGGGATGCACTCATTCCACCATCAGCTAATAATGTAAATATTTCATGAAGGTTGTGAAGCAGGCAAGTGAATGCAGATGGAGCTTATACTGCAGAACAGGAGCTCAGATCCCAAACCAACATTCCTATCTAGAAGAGCTGGTTTAGAAATGTCATACATGTGTTTAAGGTGTAAACAGAAGTAGTTCACAGCAGGTTTGCCATTCTGGAGCAACTCAGAACTGTTCATAGTGGAGGCAAATGGAACCAGACGTCTGTCTCAAAGCCTCTCACAGAAAACGTTTCCATTACATGGTTGAGTTTGAGAAGTTCTGGCCCTAAAACGAAACCCTTTCATGGTGGAGGGATACATGCAGGGCTCCAAAAGGTAAAATAGTTCCCAAAGAACAGAGATTTAGCTCAGATTCACTATTTTACATCAACTTCCATATAAACACTCAGACAAGGACAATAGACAAAACAGATTTGTGTTGGAGATGTCTGGCTTCATTCACCTCCACTGGGGAAAAAAAACAAGGTCTGTACAATCAACCGCTTCACACTATTCCCGCCTGTTCTCCCCATCACTCCTGCCCGCTCCTGGATTGTATTTTACTTTTATATTTTATATGTAAAATACAATCTGTGTTCTGTTATTGTAAGTTAGTGGCGCACACTGGCTCTCTCACACTGCATGTGAAACACGAAGAGAGACAAAAAGCACCGAGACCAGCTTGACGTCGTCATTCGTGGAGTGGATGGTGCTGGATATGACTTTTTTCTGACAATCTTCCCTCCACATATCTGCTGTAACAGCACATTCATATTTCTCAATTCTACCTTTATCTTGGCTGACACAGACGCCTGCACCTCCTGAGCTCTTCTCTCAACATGCCTTAGTACAGTGGCTGGATGAGGCAGAATGTCTTACGTTAAACTTGCCGCATTTAGCACCATGCTGAAGTCGCAACAATCTTTACAGCACAGTTCGACACATTTTTAGTGTCTCTTGCTTGACAAGATTTGCTTTGGGTCCCGCAGGATCCCGCTCCCAATTCAGGGCTCTACTTCACACTGATCACTATAGAGGAGTATAACCTGGATTTCACTGATTAGTTCCTGTGCTGGTCAGGTGTGTTAGAGGGATCACAGGTTCCACAAAACTTAAACGTCACTCACCCCCTTCAGAGACTCGTAGCGTTGAGACCTCGGCTTCTTGATGCCATTTCGGTGCCACTTGCGGGCTGCAAGAGTAAACAAAACAGGGGCTAAATACTTCAAAACCATTCTGGCAGATGTTCACTGGTCTGCTGGAGGTTAAGGACAGCAGAAGATACTCACACTGGTTGTGCGTGGTGTGGTTTTTGGACTTTGCCATTTTTGAAAAACGCCGCCTGTACAGAAAAGGAGGGGACAGACCATGAAGACCACAACAACTAAACTGCCCTTCTGAGAGAACATAGTCACAATGTTAGTGACAGCACAGTTGCTAGGACAACTGCTGTTGCCAGGTGGTTACTATGACATCGTATGTAACGGTTGAGGTGTGGCTTGTTGGTTCCTATGGTGTTGCTACGATAACTGTGGTTGCCAGATTGTTACTATGGCATTGCAGGTGATTGTTAAGGTTCCTATGGCGTTGCCAGGTGGTTACTACAGTATCACAGGTGGCTGCTGAAGTGTATCTAGCTGGTAACTGCACTGGCCGCTATGTGTTCCTAGATGGTTGACATGGTGTAACTATGGGAGTTGTAACTATGGCAAGTGTAAATGTTATGGTGCTGCTAGGTGATTCAATGTTGTCCCAGATGGTTCCTGAGGTATAACTGTTGCCAGGTGGTTACTGGGGCACTGCAGGTGATGGTTAAGTTGTAGTTAGCTGGTTGCTGTAGTAACTAATGGCTCCTATGGTTGCTGGGTGATTTCCATGAGGTCCCAGGTGGTTATTAAGACATGACCGGTTGTTAAGGTAAAACAGTAGGAGTTCGGTCAGAACTTCTGCCTTTCTGGGCTTTATTTAATTACTACGGTCCACCTTAGTTTGTTTAAGGTGGAACAAGAAGGTAAACAACCAGCTGCATTTACTTTTCCTTGTAGAATCTAATTCGAGGTTCCACCTTAAACTGATTCTGCAGAACTTGAGTAACATTTTAAGCAGCTGTTAAGGTGCCCTCACAAAACCCCAAAAATAAAGCTTCGTATTCTCACGTTATTTAAAGATTTTAGATTCTCGATGCACTTTTCTGTTCCACCTTAAAATCAGACCAACTGCTGCTGACGCCAAAAGCACTCACACTCACAGCAAACACCCCAAACCGTCTCAGCTGCGATAATATCGGTTATATTTCTGATTAAATTAGTTTATTGATCCGTTTCTGTGAGAGAGGAACAGCCAGTGAACTCCCGGACCGGCCTCTCTGTAAACCTCTAAAACTCGCTTTACTCCATTAAGCCCGACTAAATTCCACGCAGTCCTCAGCCCGCAGGTCTTAGTGAAGATGTCTTGATGATATATTTTGATAACTAAGTATCAGAAAAGGAGGATTAATCAGATTTAGCTGGAAGAAAAACGAGGACATTTTTTTTACCTGCTATTTGGAACAGCACAACCGGAAGAGAGAGAGCGCGCGAGGCAGCGCGGGAAATAAAAGCCCCGCGCGACCTGGCGCGAGACAAAAAATATTAGAATTAATTCTGGAATAAAATTAATGTCTATATACATATACAATATTTATACAAAATAGTTTTATAAATATATATAAATACACATAAATTAAACATATATAAATACACCAATATTTACATTTTACATATTAATATACATATTAAAAGTTTTATAATATATTATCATGTTATATGAATATATATTATTCTCTGAAACTTTATTCGTTAATTTGATTCAGTTTATAATATTTATTCATATTAATCCGTTAGTAAATATTAATATATTAATAAAGGGTCCATTTCTTATATTTAGTTAAAAAATAAAATTTTTAACATTATTGGAGCCCTTTCCGGAGCAGTTAAATCGTTAAACAAATCTAGTATTTATTAATGCATGTATGTATTTATTTGGGGGGTTTTTTATCGCTTGCTTGCTTGCTTGATTAGTTGATGGGTTGATTGATGACAGCCTCTTCTTTGTGGATCTGCTGAAAATATGAATATCATTAATGTTTATTTTTCTTTCACCGCTGAAGTTGAAACCATTCTTTCGTAGAAACATTAAAATGTTTTTTTCCACGTTCTTTTGTTATAAAGTGCACGGTGGCGCAGGTTCTCGGGTTCTCCAGCAGGGGTCAGTGTTACCCTGTGTGTGTTTCTCCTCCTGTTCCTCAGTAGAACCCGAGAGTTCTCTGGGTGTCACTGATCAGAAGATGGTGAAGCAGGGCTCTTCACAGAACATCACAGAACAGGTTCTAGACTTATCTAGACCCTTTCATCTCTCGTCTTTTCTTCCCTTCTCCTCTCAGCTAGGACAACGGTAGAACACACCACTCAACAACAACCAAAAAAGTAAAGCAGTGAAGTGGTTCCTCAAGTGTTCACGGTTCCGTAAACGTTGCATTTACTAAAAAAAAAACTCCTGAAGAACCTTTTCAGAGTGAACAATTGGTTGTCTGTCATCTAGAAGAACCGTTTTATCAAGAAAAGAACATTAAAATGGTTCTTTGAGTTTAGATATAAGCATTCATTTTACTAAAGGACCTTTTTAAAGGGTGTGTATAACATTAAGGTGAATTTCCCTTTTATATAAAAATCTTCACATATTTTCTTAGCAGAACTTGTGCGGTACAATTTTTTAAAAGATTCTTTAAAGAATCATTAACATCATAGAGAAGAACCGTCTATCCATAGAAATGCCTTTACTAAAGTACCAGCACTTTTCACGGTGTGGCCTTTAAAAGCACCATTTAACATAAAGGTTCTATGAAAGGTTATTTAGAACATCGCCGTATAAGAACCAAAATTTTTTAAAAGAACACTTTTTTAAAAGAAATGTTAAAGAACGTAGAAATCATGTGAGGATGTTGAAAAAGTATATAAATGCGTGTAAAACACAGACAATAATCAGGCCTTAGCACCTGCAGCCTATCAGAGTAAAGAAGCGCAAAGGGTGGGCGGGGCTTATGGACACACCCACTCCAGAATGAATGGGATTTTTTGTGAAGAGCTCTTTAGCGCTACTCAGTGTTTGGAGGTATTTTGTAATGGAACAGGAACATTCCACTGGAGAACCTTCATTCATATGTGCAGAACCGATCTGTGAGTTGATTCTGCAAATATAATGAAGGTCCTCCAGTAGAACCAACCACAGATCAGTTCTAAACGGGTCTGTGCTACAGTGTAAGAACGGGTTTCCCAGCTCCTCAGTTCTCCTGCGGAACCTCAGGCCTGCGTTGTGTAACAGCCACTGGGGGATAAAGACCAGTCTCACATGATCTAGAACACACACACACACACACACACACAAACATGCACAAACATACACTCACACACACACAAATGTGCATCCACACACTTATACGCACACATGTACACACAAACATGCACAAACACACACTCACACAAATATGCACCCACACACTTATACACACACACTCACACAGACACCCTTTCATCTTCAGGATCTCTCAGATCCTCCACTCTGTAGGTCTGAAGGCTCCTCAGTTCCTCAGACCAGCCCACAGGAAACACTTCTGCACCTGAAACACTTCTGAGTGACTTTAGTACTGAATTAATACTGAAAACCACAACAGTGAGTGACGCCTTACATTTAATAGGGAAACATTCCTGCATTTTCGGGTCGGAGGTTTACACTGGAGGTGAATGGAACCAGACGTCTGTCTCTAAAAGCTCCTCGCAGAAAGTTCTTCTGCCTGACGCCTGAGACGGTGTTCTACCAGAGTTCTGAGAAGATCCTAAAACTAAAGCCATTCCTGGTGGAGGGATACATGCAGGGCGTCATGAGGTAAAGCAGTCCCCAAAGAAAAGAGATTTAGTTCAGATTCACAATTTTACATCATCAACTTCCATATAAACACTTCACTGGGGGGCGATAGAGAATAAAACAGCTGGATTTGTGCTGTCTGGTTCCATTCACCTCCGCTCTGTGGTTGGTGGAGTTCTCCTCGAAATGCATTCTGTTGTGACATTAAACATTGAACATGTACTTTTGAGACGTTTATTTATCTCTCAGTCGATTCACAGTCAGGCCTCACGCACCCGGGTTGTTTTTACCCACTCTGGTGGGGTTCTGCGCTGTCAGTGTCCTGTCCTCCCACCCCCAGCCCCTCTGGACTGTAGTAATACCATCACTCTGCAAACAGAAGCGTAATAAAGGGAAATTAAAGCCCTGCATCTAAACCACGGCCTGCGCTGGATCCTGCCTGCACCCTCAGAAAACCCAGAGCACCCCTTTGATCATCAGCAGAGTTACTGCACGGAATTCTTCCCTAAATAATCAACAGCAGTGCGATGGTTTTTGCCGCCGCAGGCCGTGTTTACGCTGCAGAGCCTAAAATAGACGCTCATCAGGTGGACGCGGGTTCATGAAGCGTTTTGAGGCTTTACATGATTTGAAAAGGGCACGGCGACCCCTGGCTGTGACTCTGCAACATTAAAGGGCCCATATCACAGAAATCAACACATTTCCGCAGTTTGTGTGTAAAACAGGTTGTTACAATGTACACCGCCGCCTCTGCGGTTCACACAGCCTGTTTTTACATCACTGCATTAACACACTGTTTTCCTATTCAGTCTATAGCCGTTTAGCCCTGCCCACTCATGCAGATGTTATATGGTGTGTTGCAGCTCAGACTGCTCTCTCGACTCAAGAGGAGCTTCTATCCTCAGGCCATTCGAGTCCTAAATCAGAACATGCCCCCACGCCCCTCATAACATTAC
>JBBPDC010167493.1:0-13543 GCA_037974485.1 Hemigrammopetersius urotaenia | reverse complement strand
TTTACACTTGGTTTGTTTGGTTGGGGGTGACAGAAGAAAAAAAAAAACAACCCAACCCCCCCCCCCCCCCAAAAAAAAAAAAAAAAGATTTTTTTTGCTGAAGAAAACCGTTCTGCTCTGCTTCTGAAAGCGAAATGCCTGACATTATGGGGTAATTTCTAACATAAGATAAATACTATAATAATACTATAATAGTGTTGATTAAAAAATAAACAATAATATACAGTGTGCAACTACCAATAATGTGCAGATTTACAGGTATATTCTGTTTTAGTAGACACCGAATTACTTTCTAAATGATCATGCCATCTCCTCTTCAGGAAGCATCATGTGACTTCAACATGAATCAGCTTTTCTCTGGAGTAGAAAAGGCCTTCAGCAAATATGAGCTCCTTCAGCACCACATGAGAGAAAAGGTCACCAAGATGCTCTATTCTAAGTCCTAGCCTACTTCGTGTTAGTGTTGAAGTCTGGGATCTGGATAATAGTTTCAAATTGTGCTCCGAATGCTCTAAAAAAAAACCCCAACATGATCCATGGTTTGAGCGGTGAAACTGACCACCTTGATGTAATATTGTATGTTTTAAAGGCACAGAGAACTGTAGATCTAATGATCTGTATCTGGATACCTGCAACCATCATCATGTTGGTTTTGACCAATTTTGGTCTGGATATTCCTCCACGGTGAAAGAACTCTTACATTATTCATAGAATGTTTGGTTCTATTTGGTGTCCCCTCTTGAGATCTTCCAATTCCATTCAACTTAAGGGCGAGGTGGTATGAATCTTACATGCCCTCCCAGTCATGTTCACTCACCCTTTATTTTAGAAAAGCAGAAAAACCCAGGAGCTGTCAATCACCCGGTACCCATAGCAGCAAACTGGTGATGAACAGAAGTTCATATTGGGTTGGGATCTCCAGAGATGGTCCCGACTGGCATATTAACGTCCATTCAGGTTCTCAGAAACTGGGATGGTCCTGGAGGAGGACGGAGGGACATGATAAAGGTTGCACTGTACTTAATTTTAACTGTGCACAAGTTGTTCAAGGCATTCTCAGAAATTAGCATGACTTGCTGTTTGTAAGCTGCTGACAAATTATGATGGAGACTGTGTACTATCATGGGACCTTAGGATCAGCAACTATGACAACAACAGGGTGGAGCCACAACTAAAAATTATAAACATGGACAGTAGAGTTATGAGACCATAATACTGTGCAGTGTCATTTAAGAAAGTGTAATGTATGAGAAAGATTATTGCTACATTTGGCATGCTCTTCTGTAAAGTTGATCATAGATCTAAGATCCCCATAACATCCGCTGCAGCTCTGCTAGAAGACAAAAAGAGGAGCTAACATTGCTAGCTTTCTCAATTGCCAAAATGTCTTTTGCTGACCTCAAGAATAACCAATCAAGCAACCTGTGCTAGTCAGGTTTCTGGACCTTACATGACCCCTAGTGGATATAATATTTAATCCTGCCCAGGTAATAAAGGCTAAAATGCTACCCACTCAAATAAGACTAATTAAAATGAAGTACAACACAGCCTTAAGAGGTTGGAGGTGTTGGAGGTTGTTGGTCATGACTGGAATGCCCTTTTGTGTGCAGAGAAGGACAAAGGACACACGCACAGGCTATTCCACCTTGTCGTTACCCTCACCATTGACCTGCACCACACATTCCTTGTCCCGAAAGTTGGTGTGTGTGTTGGTGACCGCGAGTGCACAGAGATGTGTGTCGAAGTAGCGCATGGCATCTCTGCTGTTCCGGCGTTCATTGCCACGCAGAACTGTGGCCTTGGAGAATCGTCGGCCAAACTGGATCTCGTCGGGCAAGTAGGACGTCCTCTTGTGGTATGCGGAGCCTGTGCCCTCTTGAGAGGCAGAGAGAAACACCACCAGCTCAAAATGCGACTGGCCGCTGGGTGAAAGAACATGGTTTAGTGGGCTGTCTGGTGTCAGGGGGTGAATGAAGGTCAGGGGTGACAGGAACAGGGGGCAGGGTCGGGATCCCAGACCATCCAGCAGGAAGTCCAGGGAGGTCTGGTGAAGTGTTGTATCTTCTCGCTCTTCATAGAGAACTGCGCTCACGCAGACATCCACCAGTGGCCTGGAGAGCAGGTTGCACACACGGAACATCAGGGCGCGCTGACCATCCACCTCACACACCACAGCCTGTGGACTGAACAAGATCCCACAACAGCGCTTCTGAGGACGAGAGAACTTGGCCACAAATGCACCTGTGAGGGGTTTGTAGGAGAGGAAGAAGGTAGAGAGATTAATATGCGTAGGCATGCCATGATCATGACATTTTAGCTGACAAATAACTGCAATAAAAATATTTAAATTATTATGAATAATGATCATTTTTATGGGCGGCACAGTGGCGCAGGGGTTAGCGCTGTTGCCACACAACAAGAAGGTTCTGGGTTTAACTCCCGGGTTGTGCACAGGGTCATTCTGTGTGGAGTTTGCATGTTGTCCCTGTGACTGCATGGGTGTCCTCCCACCACCAAAAACATGCTTGCATTGCGGGATAGGTTGATTGAGCACACTAAATTGCCCCTAGGTATAAATGTGAGTGTGAATGGTTGTCTGTATGTGGCCCTGCGATGTGCTGGGCGACTGTCCAGGGTGGATACCGCCTTTGCCCATAGCTGCTGGGATTGGCTCCAGCCCCTCCTCGAGTGCAGGATAAAGGGGTAGAAAATGGATGAATGGATCATTTTTATTTATTGTATGCAACTATTAAAGTACAAGTGCAAAGGCTGATCATCTATCTTGCTACCTAGTCTTGAAACAAGCATAATCACCACTGGCCTCTAACATCAAATAAAAAAACTACTCACTGCTGGCCTCTAAAGGTGTTATTAACAAACATCAAATAAAGAAGTTACTCACCACTGCCCTCAACAGGCATTATTACATTAAATAAACGTGTACTCATCAGCATTAATATCAATTTATGAAATTAATAATTTATCATTGTGTGATATACTATGTTGAATATTTTTGTTCTATAACTGGAATAACTGAAAAACTGGGACCTATTGAGTTATTCTGAGCCAAAGAAGTCATAGTCTTGGTCACAACACTTGTATAATATCAGTAATATAAAGGTATGCTAGCTGAAGTGTTTGCCGCTTGCTGTTTCATAACATATTGTGTAACTTCTAAACTCTGTCAGTATTTCCACAGCTTTGTGGTTCGATAACCTTACCTGGTAGGTAACTGATTGACCTAGATTGTTATTAAAGTTACATGTTAGCTATGCCACCCTTAAACAAGTTACTGTATATTGTGTTTCAGGTCATTCAGTCCCGGGAGACTTTTTAATGCATTCAAATAGTTTACAATAGTCAAGAGTGAAATGTGATGTGGAAAAAAATAGAAAACAAATAAGATGCCTAATGTCCACGCAAAGTTGGTCAGGATCAAACTATCTAGTAGAAGATATAGCAGTATAACACCAAATATATATAATTATATTTATAATTATATTATTAAAATATGTTGTACATATTATGTAATGCATTTTTATTTTGGTACAGACACCTACTCTGACAGCATTGCTTCTGAAGTCCACAACATGGAAATCTTATGGAAATAGGAATGGAAGGAAGTTTTGGAGACACTGTACATAACCTGCTGTTGTAGAATTCCAATAGTATCATATTGCAGCCAAAAAACTGTGATAATGTCCTATAAAGTGAGGGCAAGGCCTGCAACGAAACCTAAACATATTTATATATCTTGCCACTGGAGTGATGACTAAACCACAGCTCCTTGTTGGTGAGAGGGAGTACACAGCCACAATCAGTGCTGTTCAATATGTGTCACGAGTTCTACCTTCAGTCGGAAAACATGGAGCAGGAACTCTATGGCCTGGATACTGCTAGTCATTATATTGAACAGAATCCCATTGTAACCAGGGGGTCCCACAAGAATGTGGCGATGAGTGCGGCCTAAAAACACACTGATTTATTTTACTATTTATGTATTTCTAATGCATTTATCCTTTTAAAATATTTTTTTCTTAATACTTTTTCAACATAGATGTTTAACGCATGTGGTTTAGATCATGGGTCTCCATGTGGGATTTCCCTCAAAAGATACGTACCAGTGATAAAGGCCTCCAGCATGAGTCCAAGCAGCATCTGCAGGGCGAGAAGGGCAATGGCGGTGGGGCAGTCAGCATTGGGGTACATGGTCCCGTACCCTATGGTCAGTTGGGTCTCCAGAGCAAATGAGAATGCAGCTGTGAATCCAGTGACATATTTGACGCACAGCGTATGACCTGGAGGCGGGTTGTCATGGTCAACTGCCAGGTCTCCATTAGCCCGAGCCAGCAGGTACCACAATATGGCAAAGAGGAGCCAGTGAAGAAGAAAAGAGCCACAGAAAGCTAGCACCACCCAGCGCCAGCGCAGAGACAACCACGACCCCCACATGTCCCGCATCGCCCCCAGCCAGGTCGCCCGTCCACCAGCCGCTGGACCCCGCATCAGGCTACGTCCATCCTTGCTGACCAGTCGCTGATGACTTGTGGGTTTAGCCATTAGTGGGGATGAGGTGGACTTCCGCTCCGAAGTGTTACTCTTTCCTGTGGTGGTAGTTGCCATGGTGATGAGGTGAGGATGGAGATGCAAGGATGGGGCTGGACAGGGATGGAGCTGCTGGTGAACCTGAAATCAGCAGTTGGATAAAGGGTCAGATAGAGGTTCGGAAAATGTGAGATGTGACCAAAATGAACAGCAAGAGCAAAAACAGATCAGTTTACTGAGGTTGTTTAAGCTTTGTAAGAGCTTTCCCCAAGAATGTGAGAGGTTATGGATTCTCAGATTTGGTGAAGGTCATCTGCATTAGGTTCCTCTGTTGGTTTAACCAAGTGTACTCAATTACATAACAAAGTAAGCATAAACCCCCCAAATCCCTATAGGGTATTGAAGCCTTGAACACACAACAGAAATGTTCCAATTTTTCTAAACACAATAACATGAGTGTAATCATATCACATTATTATACCCAACAATAAATGGTGGACAGAGGCAGACAGAGAGAGAGAGAGAGAGAGAGAGATAGAGAGAGATATAGAGACAGAGAAAAAGAGATATGGATAGAGCAAGATAGAGACAGAGTTAGTAAGAAGTACAAAGAGATCTGAGGACAACGGAAGATAGAGGGACAGATAAACAGAGAGATGGACAGAGAGCTGTATCCAGTGTAATTCTGTGCTGCCAGGTGATTTAATTAGTGATCTTTCACAGTGGGTGGGTGGATGTGTGGAAAAGGCTACAGGAATGTTATTTAATCCTCTCATTCATTTCTCCACCCCCCCTCTCTGTATTTCTCTCTCATTCTCTCATTTTCTCTCTCTCTCTCTCTCTCTCTCTCTCTCTCTCTCTGTCTCTCTCTCTTCCTTGCTCTGTCTGTCTGGAGCTGCATTAATTGGGCTGTTGGTCAGTACAAACTGCAGTGCGCTGAAATGATTAGTTATGAAAGCAGCAGAGGGAGGCTGTTTTTATCTTCTTCCTGGACTGTGCTGGAGTGTTAGTGTGAGGAGAGACAGATTGAAAAAACAGCCTTAAAGTAACAGTCCAGACAAAAATTAAATGTACCCAGTGCCACCCCCCTACCCCCAAATGTGGTCGACCAGCCGAGACATGTTTGGTGTCTGCATAATATCAAATTCTACCTATGCCAGTTACATTTTTTTGAGCAATAAATTCGTTTCTAGAAATAAAGATGGCAGCAAAATACATAACTACTGCCCACTGGGGGATGGGGAGGTCAGATTTTTTCAGTATTTACAGTTGATCTACAGCTGAGTGGTGGTGGGTCAATTGGGTGTAATTCCAGACGGGTGCCAACAATATTTGGTAATTGTATCCCAAAACTCAGAAATATCCAAAAGTAGTTACAAATGCATATATTTTGGACTTATATTAAGAGTTCATCTGGGGTTACAAACCACACACAGTGAAATATTTCAAACAGGCCTTCCTTATAAAGATTCCGCTGCATGTACATAATGTCCTTTTAACTCTCTCCATTAATTTTCTCATTCATTCATTCATTCCAGCTTTGCCCACCCATTCAAAATTTCTGGCTGGGGATAATGGCAAGCTGTCCACCTCACACTGCCAAATTCCTGTCTGTCCGCCTTTGTATTTATTTGCCGACCTGTCTTTAACATCTATCCCCGATTACCTCGGTGGAACAATAGCTCAATATCTGTTTGGAAGAGGCCACGAAGACCCTTTTGGAAAAGTAGGAAAAAATTATTATATATTTTTAAATATTAATAATAATATTTTAGCAAACTTTGTAACCCATCATTGTATGTGAAGCATCGTGTCATTTTGCTTCACATACATGAGATTTGTGCATGCATTTGTGACATCCTACTGGTCTGGGTCCCTGGTTTCTACCACTCTCCAAAGATGTGCATCAGGTGAATTTGGAATTCTAAATTGGCAGTAGATATGGATGTGTGAGCATCCTGCAGTGGATTGGCACCCCCTTGCGCCCAGAATAGGCTCCAGATACCCGCAACCCCAGTAGGGATTAAGCGGTTACAGAAAAGGAATGTAAAGATTCTTAAGCACCAAGACAGTAGCTGCCCCATTAGCGATGCATGTCAAGGACAAAACTATACAAGCAGACTTCGGATGCCAAGCATGTCTGGGCTGACCTAGGCTAAAAGGGAGGTGGTGGAAGTTTGAAGAGACTATCACTTTAATAATAAAACATTCAGTGTTTTCAAGGCATACAAGGGAAGAGAGAGGGATGGGGGTTGTGACAAAATGAACCTGTTTAAGAAGAATATAAATCTCAGCAAAAGATACAAAGAGAAAGCAAAGAGTTAAAACATGACTTCAACTGCCAAGAGGACTTGGAAGTGAGCGCGTCATATGGTATAAAAGCCAGGTAATGGAGGTAGTCATTACTCAGTCATTTACCTGCTACAATACCTGCTTCATCTCTTCAGGACCGAGTGTACTCCGGTTGCCTTAATACGTGCGTGTGTGTGTGTGTGTGAGAACACGGATTCCAGGATCCATCTCTACTCTATTCAGTGAGCATTCTTAGATCAAAATGCATGATTTACCTATTCTTTCATGTACTCCATGATTGACTTCATCCTTTAAGCTACACTGGGCTTCCTGTTAGCCATTCATCCTGACACTCTGGAATCAGACTAATCCAGAAGACATTGTTAGCCTAGTCCTATGCCCTGTAGTTTGCCTTAAAGTCCACACTTGGTTGCCATCAACATCATGCAACCTCATAACTTCTTCTATAGGTTCTATTTGGACAATCATTCAGGGTCAATCATTCTAAAAGTTCCATCACTGAAAGTTATTACATGAAGTGGTTATGAATTAGTCTGAGTGCTTTGGACAGATATGTGTATCCATGTCAAGGGGGCTTAACTCTGGTCCTGGTGGGACAGTATCCAGTGCGGTGATTCTCCTGCCCAAAGACACCTGGTTCTACTCACCTGTTAATTGCCAGGTTTAGTGTGTGGGACAAACCATGCTGGACATTGGCCCTCCAGGACCATCTTTGCTCTATGGATACACTCAGACTTGACCTTAAAAACTGTGCTTCTGAAAAGGACATGGTGAACTTTAGACAAATTGGAGTAACGTGAAACATTAATTTGAACAGGGACACAGATGGAGAACACTAAGCCATAAGAAGAGGACAACTTGCAAAATATCTATGCTTCATCAGAGTCACAGAGCACACCACAGTGGCTGCTGTGAGGCTAGTGAGTCTTGCTCATTGTCAGGAAGCGTGACCAGGAACAAGAGCGCAACCCTGACAGCAATAAATTGGCCCCTGTGGCCCCTCTACAAGTGCTCTTTAAATATTGATTATATTTCAAAGTTTAAAAACAGAAATAGAAAAGACCAGTCTGTATATTGAGTATATTTCCAAAATGGTTCCTTTGTTTGATAAAAAAAATAATAATAATTGAAACAATTAACATTTCTAAAAATGAATTAATATGTAATCATTAAGCCTTAAACGTTTAAGCAAAAACTTTTAGATCTGGGGGTGCATTAAAAGTCACATTCTGGCTAGTGCCCAGGCTAGTGCCCAGCGTTGTGTTGGAAAATGTTCAGCAAGTGCAAACTACAGTCAAAGAAATTGCATGGGAGGTCATAAATCAGTGTGTTAGTGTAGTGAAGGTACCAAGTCCAGATATTCTTGTCAGTGTCAGTTATTGATCAGAATGAGTAAAACTTTGTGTTATCAGTTATTTGTCACCTTCCTCCAGGAAGATTGGATAAACTGATGTGAACAGCAGCCGGACCTTTCTCTTTCTGACCAGTGCGGTTTCCTCCTGTGACAAGGGAGCTGCAGGGTGACAAAATACATTCTCTCTCTTTCTCTCTCTCTCTCTCTCTGTCTGTCTTTGTATGTCCTCTATTTTTCCCTCTCTGTCTCTGTCTGTCTGTCTGTCCATCTCTCTCTCTCTACTTCGCTCTCACCCTCTCACCACTTCACTTCAGAAGACAGATTAAAGGCATTATTAGAAAACACACTCCTGACAGATGCAAGCAGTTAAGCAAAATACCTTCAGCCGGCCAGCAGGATCAGGAGAGGCCACAGGTCAGAATGCAGGCCCTTTTTTGTTGCAGCGATGGACCGACACTCTTCTTTCCACTCTCTGGCCCTTGTCTCTCTCTCTCTCTCCCTCTCTATAAGTGCCCCTCTGTGTGAACTGTTGAGTAGAGTCTTGCTGGGATTGGACAAGATTGCTTTCTGAAGCTCCGCCTACCAGCCTGCAAACTAAGTCCACTCTCTCGAAAAGAGTGCCCCCTCCCTTGATTTTCCATCTCTGCTCGTAATCACTCTTTATTTGAAAAACTAACATATGTGATGATTATAATGTTAAAATACACATTTTTGTGTATTAGATTTTCAGCACAGCTTGTTAATGGACTGGGAATGTTCAAAAGTTGGCTCTAAGGCCAGACCTTTGTGGTCATCCCTTTATTCAGGCCTTTCTTCTCTTCCATGAGCAACCGTTCTGTCCTTTATCTTTGGAAGTTCAAAGGTGATTTCCTCCTCTGATCGGCATGTCAATTGGCTTTACAAAAGCACCGGATCTGTCACTGTTTGGGATTCTGAGCCTGTTCTGCGTTTCCGAGGGAACAGTGGGTCCTGTAGAGCGAGGCTAAGGGCCTCAGTCTCCCACTTTTACACAAACACACACACACACACACACACACCCACACACACCCACACACACACAAACTGTACTACACATTGTTTGTTTTTGGGAAAGTGACTCGAACACATGTGCGTGTGTGTGTGTGTGTGTGTGTGTGTGTGTGAAAAAGCGGGAGACTGGAACAATGGAAGGCCCTTAACCTCACTCTACAGGAGTGTGTGTGAGTGTATGTGCGTATTAGGCTTTCAGTGCTTCTAATTGATTCTCAAGCATATTTTGGTCAGTTACACTCTGAAAAGCAGCACACGCAATACACACACAAACAGAATGAACGTCTGGATTCATTCTTCAGTGTGATTCTACAACAGGATCAATTGTGCAGACACTCACCAGGTTCACTCCAGGATGGTGGAATGGCCATATCTGGACATTTTTTCTCACAAGACCACTGCCAAAATTTGACATCAGAAGCAATAACACACCATACCTCTCCACCACACCAACTGCAAACAGCAAACCCTCCACAAGCAGAGTCAACCGGACAGCCTTGAGGTCAGCGCATAAAGGCTTTGAGTTTATTGTGAGCTGCTTGCATCAAAAAGCATGTACAACATACTCTCACAGCACTGGCCACTCGCTTCACTGCTGCCCTGCCCTGCCTCTGGGATATGCAGGCACTCTTGTCAGTGCTATTTTAGGTCACACTTCATATTATGTGTCCTTAATAGCTGTATAATAACACATTAACGAGGCATTTCATGTATAAAACAGAGGTGGATAACTGGGTGATATGCCCAACTGCTGGTCGTCTACATCAGTAGTTACCTTGTTGTTAATGTGTAACTACATGGTTATTAGATACACTTTTTAGAAAACAGGGTATTTCATGCTTAAATTACTTTCTCTTACATTTTCTTTTACCTTATATATTTAAGGAGGTGGTCATATGCTGATTATAGCTGTTTTCACTGTAGAAACCTAGAGTATATTCTGAGCCAGCGCGCATCACAAGATCTGTACGGAGGTCATTCCTGCACAGGTTGCGCCCGTGTGTCCCGCTCAGAGCCCTGATCATGGTACTGTGGTGTGATCAGCACATGTGAGATGGGCTTTATGTTGTACCCGGTCCGGTCCAAACAAATGCATCATGTGCCAGACACTTTGACCTCTCCTTGCTCGGTCAACAAATGAGTCCTTTCATAGCTGCTGCTACAAGCCTTACAGATTCCCACTGGGATTCAGCGTGATGAAATACCGAAACACACCACCAAAACACACAACCATCATTTTCAGGATTAATTAAGCACAGATTTGTAAATGGAGACAAGGCATTCACTTGTGAGGGGATCCTGGTGTGACTGTTTTTGAATGCATATGTTAGCATGTGTTTGTGTGTGTGTGTTTATTAGGTGACTGATTCACTATGCTGAGCTTCATGTTGGCTGTGAGTGGAAAGTTTAGTTTGCAGATGTTCCTTCAAACAGGTGTGACTTTAACCAGACTTTCATTATAATTAAAAAAGTTCAGCCTAAGGGCCATGCTGTGTGTGTGTGCGTATGTTTGTGTGTGTGTGTGTGTGTGTGTGTGTGTGTGTGTGTGTGTGAGAGAGAGAGAGAGAGAGAGCATGTGTGTACTGTATTGTTAAGGTTCTGCTGATACTTTTAAACATTCATCTGTAAAAGAACACACTCAAGGTGATAAGTCACTGTTTCTACACTCAGATTTTCCATGGCAAAATCACACTTCACCTCACTTTCTATCACACACACACACACACACACACACACACACGCACGCACACACGCACACAAATAATCCTCATAGTGTATTCTTGATTTTTTATTTGAACTTCATTGATATAAATTTCATTACAGCTTCCTTCTGTATAGTAATTTTATGAGAACTGAATTCTTAAATAATTTAATTTTAACTGCCTTGAATATTAATTTTATTGGTACAAATCTATTAGTACATTATTCTTACTGTTAAGTATTTAGAATTAGAAATCATGATCTGTGTATTTCTATAATGCTAGTTCACAGAATTCAGACAAAAATAAACAAAACAAAAACAGAAAAAGCAAAAATGCTTTATTTGCCAAAATTGCTACCTGTAGAAATTACAAATATGTTTTTTCTGTCCATATCTGCTATGGTTTAACGATTTTATTCTTTTCCAGACTCTCTTCAGATGGACCCTTGTTGAGAGTAATACAGGCAACATTACTACTGTATAGTAGACTTTAAGATATGTGGACTGTCTCTATGAACTTTGTACTTCATCAAGACCGCATGATGACCTTGGTCTCTGTGTTTTGGTCTTACTGCCTTGTCAATAGTCTGGAGGTGCTTCCTTAATTTTTTAATCAATTTAAAAATTCAATCATATATAGCAGCTAACACACAAATCCTATTTAGCTGATGTTAAAAGTTTCTACTGGAACTCTTTGAAAGTGCTTAGAACACCTAAAAGGTTGGAGTGATGGCATCACAAGAAAGTGGAGAAAGCCATCATTGTGGATTATGTGATTTAAATCGGAATATACATGATTGGGCTTTTCATAGACTAATGCTATTGCAAGAAAAAAAAATGAACCATTAAAACTTTTTGGAAAATGATATATCCCCAAATGCACACACACAATCCCATTGAAGTCACTGTTGCATATAAAAGTCTTAGTGATGTTCTGCATATACACTTTCTGAACTACAAGTAATCAATGGTAAATACATTTCTGATAGCCTTAAGCAGATTCAAATCTCTGGCAGAACAGTGTTTGTGAACATGTCAGTCAGTAAAATAGCACATGAGTTTGATCTCATGTTTCATTTTCTCTCACTAAAAGGAGCTCCATGCTGACCTTATTGTTGGATGTGCCTGTATAGCAGCACTGAAACATCAACGAAGAAGGAGCACCGAATATACAGTATAAAAGAAAGCACTTTGTGGTGTTGACCCATCCGGCTTAACTGTTCCACTTTTGTTCACAAACAATCCAGCTTAACTTACAAAAAGTAAAGGCAATAGAGTACTTTTTCTATATTTCAGTGTTCAGTTTAGATTTACTGTTCCATCGTTTAGACGGCTTCTGACCACACAGCCAATATGACTGTCACTAACCATTAGGGTGGTGGTGACCTAGTGGTAGGATACTTGCCTCTGGACCAAGAGGTCATGGGTTCGAATCCTACCTTCAGCACCACCTGAGCAAGACCCTTAACCCCAAGCTGCTCCAGGGAGACTGTCCCCTGTAGATAGGGAATGGAAGTCGCTTTGGATAAAAGCGTCTGATAAATGCCGTAAATGTAACTATGTCAGTGTCCCTGCTGTGCTGAGAACAGTCCAACACCCAAATCATTTCTGGACAAAATACTCCTGGGATCAGAAACTGACCAGAGGTTAATGGGGTAGAGGAGGGCCGATCGACAGTGCAGGGGAACTACAGTCTGTGAATCCATAACGAGTGTGGAACTCATGAAGTAGATTGTGAGAGTATATTTAAAAATTAAATGGAAAAAAGTGACCATTGCACTGGGTTTTCAAGAACACCTCACTGGCCAATGTTTAAAAGAATCAGACACAAGTCAGACACTCTACTTCAATGTGCATGTGCACGGAAGCAGGTGTTGATTGTTTAAGGTTGCAACTAAGTACATTATTTATTATATAATTTATTTTTTTTATATGATGTATATGCCATTTTGTAGGTAATCAAATAGTCTAAAAATTCAGCCAGAAAAGCATGAAGAAATTTGAACGAGAACTTGTCACCACTGAAACAATTACTAAAATTATTTTAATATGAATGTGTCTTCTACTCAGCGCTTTTCCTGTTTGGCCACATCTAATAGTTTATTTCACATTTACATTATTTGGTTTACATGATTTGCCTGTGTGACACCTGGGGCAGGAACTACCTACAAAAATATCTTAAAAACTCTAAGAAAAATCTTGTTCTTCATTGATTCATATTTTAGTCATAACTTTCCTCTTTAGAACAAGAAAAAGTGTTGCTCAGGCCAAAAAGTGTTCCTAAATTTCCTGAACCTTACAACACCTGTCATAACTATCTAGCATTTCTTATCAATCATGTTCATTTTTTTCCTCCATTTGTCCTCCATCCTGATTGGATAAAACTAATAAGCTTATATACAACCAATGGAAGACATGAATCCTGACCCACACATACACACACAAATCTGCTTTGTGCAGATTTATCTTTATTAATGATAAAAATGGAATAACACTGTAAAAAAAGACTGTAAACAAAAAGTTTTCTCTTTAACACAGTCACACAGCTGAAGTTAAAATATTTCTGTAAAAACATTAATGTAATCAAATCTAATATAAAA
>JBBPDC010167475.1:0-17584 GCA_037974485.1 Hemigrammopetersius urotaenia | reverse complement strand
TTTTCTGCATAGACTAGTCAGCGTCTGGAGTCTGTTACCAGCAAATCCAAAGCAGAAAAACATGAACACTATAAAGGCTCAGTTTTTATCACATGTGATATCGCGATATCAACACTCAACAACATTATTGCATATCTCATGTTTTCCTGATATCGTGCAGCCCTAGTTGACACTATACATGAGTTTTGTTTGCTCTTACTTTAGACACACATAGATTTCTGGCAAGGTTTCAATGGACCTCATCGCTAGTATTGCAGTCTGTTATACTGAAATAGCAGTTGTAGTGAGTTCACAGCCCTTTCTAACGGTCTTAGTCGATAAAGAACACAGCAGGACGGCTCCGTGGACATACTCTGGAAAGGGAAAGGACATGACCAAGGCTGTGTGCGAATGATTCTTCAGAGTAGTTCAAACTAAGGGTGCTAACACTGGCACAGAGGTTCATGACTGCACCCGTTTTCAGTAAAACCAAAACATTTCATGGGGTAATTAAAGTATATTCCTGATACATTTTTACTGTCCTATTCCTGAGACAATGACAGTTAAGCTACATTGAACAGCAGGTACCATAAAGTATCTAATTATATCCTCGGTGCATATAGAGTTGGCGTGGGCAAGTGATAAATGATGTGGGAGAATTTTGTACATGCTTCTTCTGATGTGCAGCACGTAGCAAAAGGCAAAAAATAGACTTGAAGAGGAGCCCAGTGGCTCATCTGTCTAAGATTTTACTCTTGAGCGGTTCAACAGTTTAAGCTTTGACCCTACGGGAGTCTCAGCAATGCTTCAGCCATCTATTGTCAGCCATGATCCCCACATTGGATTGATCTCTCCACATTGATCAGTAGGATACCAGTCAGTGCAGATGGCTGTCAGCAGCTGTAACTGAATTGGCTGCACATTTTCTCCAAGACTTTTGAGTTGTGCAGTGACATTGTATAGCAGCAGTCTGTAAAGATGCTGGAGACTAGATAGTTGTTGGAAACTGATAATTGGTTATCGCTGCTTTTGATCTAAAACGATCTTCGCAGCCCTACTATGGTGCTCAGAACTGACACTGTTTATGAATCAAACCACACCAAAGCTGTGTCCGAAAAGTGCACGTGTTCACTCGTTCACTCGTTCACTACATAGTGTTTGCTAAATAGGGAGCTAACTAGTGAACAAGGGGAGGTGAGGTTTAGTTCATTTCGGACACCCGGGATGTTATGTCTTTACTAACAGTTGCTTAAATAGTGCCGGATCTTGGCGATTTATCTCTGTCGCATAAATACACGTCTCGTCTCTGTAGTTCAGACACAGCTAGAGGCGGGGTCTCATGTGCGGAGGCGGGGTCTCGTGTGCGGGCTGTGGTGCGCGATCCCAGCCGGCAGATGGGATTCCGCGCCGGCCCGTACATCACATCACATCCCACACCCACCCCTGGCTTTTTTGTTCCAGTCCAGCCCAGGGTACTACTGTCCCGAAATGTGCACTCGTCCACTATGTAGGGCACGGTAAAATAAAGCCCCAGTGCATGATGGTATATGTGTACTAATGTAGCGTACAGTGTCTGGATGTCCCACGGCGATGCACTAACTAGTGGGTGAAATTTCGGACACCACTACAAAATGGCTGACTAAGTGCCCTACATAGTGAACGAGTGCTCTTTTCGGACACAGCTCAAGAATTTGAATCGCAATTTAAATATACATTTATATAGAATCAAACTGAGGAGCTTTCTCTTTCTCAATATCGGTTAATCCGCTTGTTCGTTCTTCATGCATTACCAAAATTCTGAACACAGATACACACACATACACACATTCTTTCTGCATTTCTGCAACTCCTCTGCTTGACATGTCTTTTCACACTTTTTGTCCCATCAGCAGTTATTCATCCCTTGTCTTTCTCTCTCCCTTTGTTTTGCTTGTCCACAGCTTATTTCCCCCCCATCATGCGTTTTACGGTTCTGCTCTATTCCATTCACGTCTCATCAGTCTCTCTCCGGCTTAGCCTCTGCAGAACTAAGATGTGACAGACTTCAGCTCTGCGAGACCCTGCCTCTCAGCGTGTATTCGTGTGTGTGTTCATGTGTGTCTTTCAGCCCCACTCCCACATCCTTCGTGTTCACGCTGCTGCTCTTTGTGCTTCTATGCTGCCAGTTTAAATACAGGGTTTCTCTCTTGCTTTCTTCCTGAATACATGGACATTTTTGAAGATTTCCTGTAGGGCTGCACAGTATGGACAAACTCCATCTAATGCTAAATATCTTGATCATATCTCAAGCTATATATTTGTCAAGATGTCGAAGGTGCGTCCGTGCGTGCGTGCGTGCGTGCGTGCGTGCGTGCGCGTGTGTGTAAAAGATGAGAGTGAAGGTGCATCCAAAGCAGGTTTTAATAGCCGGGATCTATGTGTCATTAATTAAAATACAGTTAAGGTAAAAAAGTAACATACTATTTAATATTTCTGTAAGTCCAACAGCACATTGATCAAAGCTTAGTTACACTGTTGCAGGCAGTTAAAAGCAAGATAATACTTTTTCTGTAGAGACAGATATGGGTCACTCAAAGATCCATCTTAACTATTAGTTTAGTTCATTTATTTGAAGAACCAATTAGTTTACATAACTGGGTGTTGAATGAACGAATGAAATTTTTATTTGAACATAAGACGAAAAACAATAAACATAATTAGAACAGATAAAGATATGAAAAATAAACAAAAAAGTCTTTGCCCAAAAGGAGTGGGAAGAAGCCTGTGCTTATTTAATCCCACCCCCTAGTCACACATTAAAAAAATTACCTAAAAAATAAACCATCTCAGCACCATTTCATCTGCAATACTTCAAATAAATCTTATAATATATTATTACTATTAAGATAATATATTTGTACCACTTTATTTACATTAAAATATAATATAATAATGGCAATAATGTTAATGTAATATAATAATGCTATATATTAATAACAATGACAAATATCTAATAACCACAACCATGATAGTGACATAAATACTAATGACATATATTTATAGTTCACAAAAATAATATTAATTAAATGTCAATTAAATTAAATGCCTTCAGGCAACAAACCATTATTTTGGCCCACCTACTGCCCCATTAAACAAAACATCACATTAAAAGTCTGATGATTAGTCTGGGACCAATAACATTTGAAGTGGTTGGAGGTTTGACCTTTCGTCTGGGGGTGGAGCCATCCTTTTTCAGCCAATAGCTGGGTTGGACACACTGCTAGCAGAAGGCAAGATAAATTTCACTTTTAACAGAATTTGAAATAATTTTTGCATCAAAAATCTGCAATGCACATGAAAATGTGAAGAAGCATATCTGATTGAGTAAAGACATTTTTTGTCTTTATTTATAAACTAAAATTGTAGTTTTTCTTTTGTTGCCTCAGGGCAACATTGTGCAGTAAGTCCACTTTTGGTATGTTTATATTAGAGGTATATATTCATTTTTTTAACGCCGTTAATGGCGTTTGTAATCTTGCCGTTACCACACTGTGCAGCTAATCTCTAACCCACTGATTGATAAAATAATTGTAACTGGTGTTTGTTGAAATATAACTTGTTGAAGTGTTTGTTGTTGTTGCAGTAAAACTAATGTATTTAGTGTTTGTTTGTTCCTCATTCCATATAGAATACCTTGGTATTTTAGGACCCCTCTAGCATCTTGTTGCCCTGACGCAACAAACCAAAATCTGTTAGGGGATCTTGGGTGGGACGCGTTTTATGATTGATATATTATCAAGGACCCCCAAGCACCCAAAAACCAGGGAGAAATATTTTTTTCCCTCTTAAAATAAAAATGCATGCAATGGAGGGTTAAGGCCTGAACCAGTGAAGAAACAGGTGCAGATGATCAGGCCATTGATTCATTTGTGACAGGGGGCTCAAGACTTTTGCACAGTAGTGTAAAATAAAATATGCAAATAACTAAAGAAACATAAACACACACACACACACACACACACACACACACACACACACGTTCAAATATGCACACATATATATTCAATGAGAATAATATTTAACTTTATTCATGTAGTGCAGCATGAGGAAATTGTTGGTCAGAATTTCGTAAGGCCATTTAACCATTTCACACAACTGCTTTACTAAAGCTTTTCTATGTTTGTATTCTGTACATTTAAGGAATATTATAGTTACTGTATGTACCAGTACTGCACTGCTACTATTTTGTCCATATAAAAACTTGTTGTGAGGCTTTAATATTATTTAGGTTAACTCTAATTAGACACGGACACTTGGAGTGCTTGAAGTTTTTAACTGACATCCGATGTATTTTGTAAGCCTAACTTTGAATATTACTTAACTAGTCGTTTGGCTTGTTAGATGCTGAGCTGTTCAAACAGCTACAAGCAATCAGACATCAGGAAGACTGCTGGTGTGGCTTTCTACTTTGTAAGTGTTGACTCTGGGTACTAATTTAAGTGTGAATGATTAAGTCATTGTTAATTGTTTAATTTAAAAAAAATCGAGTAATTGTGACAGTCCTACTGTGCACTAATCTGGTTTTACTGCCCATGTAGACTAATTACAAAAACAGACATACGTAAGATAAAACTAGACAGGCTGTGACTACAGATGCGATCACTGCTTTACTACCATTACGGTACACGGCCTAGAGAAAATGTGCCATGAACAGAAAGTGTGATGGTGACAGCATTGCCTTGGAGAGTACATTCCTCATCCGTGTGTGTGTGTGTGTGTGTGCGTGAAGCCAAAGTCACGCTATGTTCCCGACCTTTCAAACCTACCACATCTGTTTACCATCCAGCACTCCGGTCTCTCTTACACAAAAGACTGTGTGATATGATAGAAAAAAGCTGACTTAGCTTCTTAGAGTCAAATCCCATTTTGAGACAACATCCATATGAAATAGCTATTTACTCCAGGCTAGACAAGTGCAGGGTATGCATTTCACTCTGGGAATGAGTTTGTGGACTGAAAAACGGGCTGCAAAATGAACGCCAGTAATACTGCATCATGGTGTGAACTGGGTCAGTCGTTAGAAATGTCTAGAGGCATTTTATACACTGACATAGGATCTGACACAGTATCTGGCCATTTATTTACTGTTGTTATTTAACCATTTCAGAATACATTTTTGTCCAAATTCTCCTTTAGGTGCTGTAACTAGGAGAGACCCGCCAACATCAATATGGCTGACACGGCAAATTCACAAGGTAAAATTTCACTTTAACTGGAAGCAAATTTTTCAAAAATGTTTGCCGTTCCATTTAAGTGACAAGCTTTTAAAGGGTTCAAATTTTTATTCATATCAGGTCTGACCATGTATGCAGACATCTGAAGTAATCAAAGTAGGCTCTAGACTTCAAGGATCTCAGTCCATCAATAACCTTGGCTAGCTTGCTAAGGGTGGGCCAACATTAGATTTGGGTCAACTATCCACAAAATCAATTCAGCTAAATACATAGGGTGTTCTGGGAGCATGTGCTATAGAGAAAGACTGAAAAGACTGGCTATATTTGTAGCGCTGTTGAGTTTACTGACCCCGTATTTAAAAGAAGCTGTGATCCACTTTGCTTCAGAACTGAAACACTCTGTGATTTGCCTTGAGTCTATAACTAAGGCCAAAAAAGGCAACTGTTAAATAAGTGTTCAGACACGAATGTGCAGCTTATACACACCTGACCTATTTACAGGGTGAAGACCGTAAGTTCTGAAATTAGCGTAGAGCTTCCAAATTCTCAAACACACACACACACCAGCGCGCGCACACGCACGCACACACACACGCACACACACGCACACACACACGCACACACACACACACACACACAGAACAAAGAAGGGCCACTAATAGTGCTGGCATTCCACGCCTGAGCTTTCATTTTTTCCACACACCCTTTAACGCTTTTCCAAAGTCAACATGACATTTTTCCGCCATCAAATTAACAGTTTAACTCTTGGTCAAACTACCAAAAGGGGCACAGGTTAAAAAGCTTATGAGAGCCTTCCAAAAGTTCCCGGCACTGAAATGTCCTCTATATTGAATCAGCAGGTTTTCTTCCTCCTGCTGCCATCCAGGAAACCATCATTTGAGTTTAGTCCTCTTAAACTAAAAAAAGGACACAAACTGTGTGTTCTCTCTGCCTTCTCCTTTGCTCACTCTCTCTCTCTCCATGTGTGACACAATCAGACAAACAAACAGGAACAAGGAGGGAGGTAGGTACAGTTCCTAAAACACATAGTGCACTTATCAGCTTTGACGCACAAAGGTCTTACACAGCTCTGTGCAACTGCCAGAATGAGAGAGAGTGTGTGTATAAACGTGTGTGTGTGTGTGTGTGTGTTGTGTGTGTGTGTGTGAGACAGAGACAGAGGACTGACAATAAAGAATGTGTCAATGTTGTTTTGAAAGGCATCAGGCACATGTTGTATAAACAAAATTACTGTAATATTATTACAAATATCAATCAAAATCTTATATAAAACGGCTAAAGCTATATTCACACTTAGCGTCTTTTTTCAAACTGCCAGCGTCTGTTTTACATTGTAACCCTGTGGAGATTAAATGTAAATGTAAAAATGGAGACGGTAGATAAAATAAAAAAGCATTCAGGACTTTTTTGAAAAACGGTTTACTCCAGAGGGTTCTAATGTAAAACAGACGCTGGCCGTTTGAATTTTGTCTGCGTTTTTGCAATCGATGGTGCAGTGATTTGTAGCAGGTCTTCAAACTGACTTTTGTGTCTAAAATATGCCACAAACCCTGCACCATCCAACCGGAGCTCCTGGAGTAAACTGTTGTGAGCACCATACAGTTTCCTTCCCCGTATAATGTCCTGCACCGACATTCTCCTCCCCGGTATCTTCAAAAGCCAACTTTCTCTTTCTCGACATTTTTGCATCACACAGCACTAGGCTACTGTTGCAGCTGTTGTTATAGCAACAAAAGACGCGCTCGGCTGCTATTTGTAATCGAGCGCTGCCAGCATTTTTTTTTTTTTTTGCTAAAAAAAGCGCCGTTGTCAACTTTTTCTTGTCAAAAAAGACACCAAGTGTGAACACGCCCTAAGTCGCTAGTGTGGGACACACCAGCCCACTCTATAGAACTATAATCATCAATGTCAGAGTCATGATCGTCTTCTGTCGCCCCACCCATTGTCTGTTTTGCCTCCTGCCACCTATGAAAAGTTTGGATGGAACACATCACATGAACCTAAAGAGAAATTCCACTGAGTTGTCAAAACATTCCGCAGAATTAAATAGTTAAGAGACAAACAAAGTCATTTAGAGCGGTTTGATGTGAATTGCTCTATTCTACAGCAACTAATCGCTTACAGTGGTGGTGATCGAGTTAATCCCTGTAAAAGATCCTTCAAAGAAAGCTTTGACATGAAAAGCTTATGAATACGCTGCACGATCCCTGGCACACTGTTTCACAATAGTTTTGAGAAGGTTTTGATTTAAAAGATATTATTTTAATCTATTCCATGGTGGAGACTTGTGTTACTTGTAAAAACTCTGACGTGTAGATTAGCTGGTGTTTTCTTATTGTAAATGGCTATATTTGTGTTGGAGACATCACAGCCTCTGGTGCCTATAACCACCATTGCAAAAAAAAAAAAGGACTATGCAGATTTTTAAAACAAATGATCTCCCTGGAAGCACCCAACACTGTAAAACTGCAGCACACAAAGATGATAATAAATAAAAATCTTAAAAACACCATGTTTAAGCGATAACCCAGTGTGTGAAGGTATAAGTAAATACTGTTAGCTTGAGGTTAAGCAAGTTGTCCATGAAATAAAATAAAAAAAATTCATTTAAAAGTGTTTTAAGTCGTTAAAGTGCCCCATCAACATGCTGCTTTAGCAGTTAACAAGTGCTATGTGGAGCTTCTCCAAATCAGATCTCCTGGCACAGAGATGCTGCCTTGTTAGAGACCTTGTTAGGCTTCTGCTGGTGTTCACAGAAGGTGAAATCGGATTCTGTAAGATCTAGTCCATTAGATCTTATTGTATCTACCTTTCCATTGGTCCTTTCAAGATCTTAACCCTCTTGACTCCAATGAAAACTTGAACTAGGACCAGTATTGCTGTCCTTAGAGTTTAGATACAGTAGAGTTTAGATACAACAGTAGAGTTTAAATACAACAAACATCACACTCATAGTAATTTACTATGAATACAAAATAACACATTTGGTTTTCAGTCCAGAGAAATAATCGGAGGAGGCCTAAAAGACCCTAAAGGTTCTCCACTAATAATTGGTGTGGTGTAAAGCAGTGGTTCCCAACCTGGGGTCCGGGGCCCCCTTAGCAGGGTGCTAGAGATCACAGGGGATGCGCAGAATTTTGTCTGCATTGACTTTAGCCAAATTATAATTATACACATTCTGCAAAGAAAAGTTTGTGATGAATCACTTTATTCTTTTTGTGCGTCTACGCGGGTAAGAGTTGTGGTGCCTGGCTTGTCTTGGACACAGGCAAGGGGGGCTTCAAGGAAAAAAGGCTGAGAAAGACTGGTGTAAATTATAATAAAGGCACTGACCTGGTGTACACCATCTCCGGCGCTGTATATCGAACGGATCTGCTTTAAGTGATCACGAGCACGGCCTAAACCCCTCAACGTCTCAAACACATGCTCCAGCGCTGTGTGTGCGCGCTCCGTCGTCATCTCGTCGAAGCTGGACACTCCTATACACAAACACACAGAAACGACAATGACATTATCCCATCTTGTTGCATTTATTTATATACGTGTGTGCTAAACTGTTTGATATTACCATGATTGCTATGGAATCAGATTTGTGCCAAAATGTTCAAACAAAACTTCCCTAATATCAAACAAAATTCATTCAATATTCATTCTCTCCTGTGAGAATTTCGATTTCACCGCTAGCTTTTCAGTTTCGCTGCTGGCTTTTCAGTCACTCCGCCCCGTTTTACGTTTTCGTTGCTTGAGGATTCCTTTGCAGTTCTGGCACAGATCTCTCGTGTGGGCGGGGCACAGATCTCTCGTGTGGGCGGGGCTTTGACTCATTTGCCAGCAGGTATTTGAGTGACAGGTCCGTGCCTCGAAACTCTGCGAGACAACTCCACGATGAATCAATTGTAAGTATTGATCAAATATGTTCATTATGCTGTGCTAGATCTTGTGCACAAATCTCATACGTGATGCTGACTGGCGGCAGCTGCTGCTGTCCGTCTTAGAAGTCCGCCTATCAAAAAAAAAAAAAAACAAGCCCACGTATCTGGCAGAGTTTCGGGGCACAGAGCTGTCACTCAAATACCTGCTGGCATATGAGACAAAGCCCCGCCCACACACGAGAGATCTGTGCCCCGCCCACACGAGAGATCTGTGCCAGAACTGCAAACGAATCCTCAAGCAGCAAAAACGTAAAACGGGGCGGAGTGATTGAAAAGCCAGCAGCGAAACTGAAAAACTAGCGGCGAACTTGAATATTGAATGAATTTTGTTTGATATTAGGGAAGTTTTGTTTGAACATTTTGGCACAAATCTGATTCCATAGATTGCAGGCCACCAAAAAGACAGGGTTTCATTTTTAATTCATATGATCAAATGCTTCATATGTCGTTCCCATGTCTCAGCACATGTGAGGACTTGTGGTCAGCACTCAATCATCCAAACACCAACTGAAAAATGGTGGTCACATATAATTTGACCGACAATTGCTGACGATGATCACTGTCTCTGTTCTGGCAACTTGAGGTGCTCCAGTATGTGCCTAAGAATTTTTTAAAAATTTGTCATCTGCATATATACTGTGGCCTATATACGTACTAAAGGTTCTTCTGAAATCAAGGAAATGAACAGGGATTTTATTCCTCCTTTGCTGTAGCAACAGCATCTTTTCTACAGCTCTTGGAACACTTAGAACATGTAATTGCATTCAGTCACACACACATTAGTGAGGTTAGGTACCGATATTGGATGCTTTTTCTCTTGACCAAAAATGCCATTCTCGTTCTTCACAATGGTATTAGATGGAGCTCCTTTGCTCTAACACATTTCCACGGCTCCAAAGCTCAATGCTGAGATGCTTTGTTCCCCCTTGGCTGATGCTGGGCTGGGCATGGTGACCTTAGGCTCAAGTGTGGTTGCTCCAGAGCATTGTTTTCTATTAGCAATGGTTTTCTATGGAGACTGTACAAGCTGTGTGCGGCCCTGGGTCAGCAGTGGGTGCACTGAGAGGGTTGTATGGGAAATGTATAATAATATCTAATAGTGTCCCTGGCTGTAAAGTATGGTTACGTAACAGAGAAGAGATTTCACTACTGAGCCTTTCCCAGAGACACACAGCATTCAGTGTACTCACAGTGTAAGTGGCTCCTCAATCTTGCCTACTGAACTTTCCCTTTTAAAGCCATAGTGAACAGAGAACACAACCCACATTGTGTAGAGTTCATTAAGCAAAATATAAAGCACTGAATGGCCATTTTAAAACTTCTGCATGTTTTAATATATAGGTATAACATTTAATTTCCCCCAAAGAAGTATAATCCAAGGAAAATAAGAATCCCGAGACATGAACATACACACACGTATACACAGCCAGCCGTGAGCTGTGTGATAGGTGGTGTGTGTAATTAGGCAATTGGCTGTTCAGTACATTAGATTGAATGTTCCTGGCGAAAGGCAGAGGACAAAAGCTCTTTTGAATCAAAGAGAACGTCCCTCGGTTTAATCAAAATTTAATGCGTTCCCGCTACTAAACACACAGCCCTAGGAAACAGGAGATGAGAGAGAGAGGGAGAGCGGGGGGAGAAACACAAATGCAGAAAGATGTAAGGAAGAGAGAGAACATGAGAGAGCTTGAGAGAGTAAGAGAGAGAGAGAGAGACAGAGAGACAGAGAGAAATAGAGAGAGTAAGAAAGAGAGGAGCCAGAGAGAGGAGACAGAGGACAGAGGGATAGAGATTCAGAAAAAAAGAAAGTGAAATAGGTGGTAGAGAGACATGCACTGAGACAGAGAGAGGGGGGGGGACACAAATGCAGAAAGATGTAAGGAAGAGAGAGAAAATTAGAGAACTTGAGAGAGTGAGAGAGACAGAAAGAGAGAAAGCGAGAGAAACAGAGAGAGACAGAGAGAAAGAGAGAGTAAGAAAGAGAGGAGCCAGAGACAGGAGACAGAGGACAGAGGGATAGAGATTCAGAAAAAAAGAAAGTGAAATAGGTGGTAGAGAGACATACACTGAGAGAGAGAGAGAGAGAGAGAGAGAGAGAGAGAGAAAATATCGAAAGACAGAGAGACAGAGAATGTGAGTGAGAGAGAAAGCAAACATATCTTAAAATAGTTCGACATTTTAAACAGTGGTCAAAACAACAAAAACAGAGCGGGTGGCTTTTTAGGGAAGAAGAGTCTGGAGACACTATATAACCATCACCAAACACCAGGCTGCACTACTACTACTACAACCCAACTACTCTGGTATTAATCTGTGACTTAGGCTGTGATTTATTTGATAAAAACTAGTATAAAGGCCTGCCAGTGGCACCACTGAGGTACCTCTGTACCAATTAACGGTGGATCCTAGAACCACACGTCACACCTTCAGGAACCTTTGAAATTTTTAGCAGTGTATAGAACGTTCTGCGTAAAAAAAAAAAAAAGTTCTCACACACACATTGATCGGCAAAAAGGGTTCCCTAAAAACGATACGAATGAAGTTCTTCAGTGGCACAGATTTAAAGAACCTTTGTGGCATTTTTACTTTTAAAGAATAGTCTGGATCTCTTAAACTGGATCCACTTCAAAAGTGAGCACCTTTCAATGAGCTTTGTGTATTTCCAGAGTTCTCCTTGAAAAGGTAATTAACGGTCATGGCCTTAACCCTGAGCTCCGACACCTTAGGATGACCCTTAGCCTAACGCCGACCCAAAGTTCCTCATGGACGTCAGCATTGCTATTACAGGCTCACACTCTTTCAGCGAGGGTGGTGCAACATGTCTCGCTCAGGGATGAAAGAAGAGGCCCTTAGTGTGTGCTTTGTGTTCTGTGCCATTCACCTGCAGTGTAAAAAACAGTGTGCAGACGGATTTACTCTGGACGACTCCGCTGTGACTCTGATGAACCAAAACATCATGTCTCTTCACACCTTGCATGCAGGTTGACAGATTCACCCTCTGCTTTGTGTATCTCTGTGTGTGTGCCCATGTGTGTGTGTGTGTGTGTGTGTGTGCGCGTGTGCCTGTGTGAGTGAACGTGTTTCTGCTTGGGGTTATATAACTCACTCCACATTTCCATATTGGGAAAAACCCAGCCCAAGCAGTGCTGTGGTTCTGTATGCATGTGTATTTATGAGTGTATACAGCTCTAATCCCTGTTTGTCATAAATATTTATAAAGTCTGGGCTGAGGGTGAAAGATTCTCGGCTAATTCGGCGTGATGTCCCTCAGCTTTGCTTGTGTGTGTAGGAGTCAGCGTAGGTGTCATGATGCCGCTGAAAGCACTTTATTTACAATTTTCATTTCGCTAGTGGAAATCCTCAAACACCCGCATGACAACAAACTGAGAGCGAGTGAGAGAACGCGAGAGTACGAGTAAGTGAATGAGTGAGAGAGACAGTTGGCATATGGATTGTGAGAGTATGAGAGAGAAAGACAGAGCCATATGAGGAAGACGGAAGGTATGTGAGCATGAGAGAGTGAAATGACAAATGAGTGAGGGAGCATAGAAATGAGTGAGGTGGTGAGATGGAGAGCATATGAGTGAGTGAGCGAATGAGCGAGAGAGAGACAGAGAGAGACCAAATATAGCTGAGTTCAGATTTGGCTTATATTTGTTTGCTACTATTTGCAAATGTTTGGAGTTGAACTCTGTTTTCCTCCTCATAGTGGGGGCTATGAGGTAGTAGAACTCCCAGAATGTACTATATAAAGCTGAACAGGGGTGTGTGTGTGTGTGTGTGTGTTCATTGCTGAACCACATAATAAGTAGTAACATTACACTGCTGTATCACAATGTTATGTAACATTACATTGTTGGTACACAGTGATGCACATCTTCACAAGCGAAAATAAAGCAATTAATCAAATTCCAGACACCAAGTCTGCATGCACACACACATACACACGCGCACACACACACATACACACACACACACGCACGCGCACACACGCACACACACACACGCACACACAAACACACACACACACACACACACACCCCCCACACACACACACACCCACAAACACACACACACAGACAAAACCACCCCTACCTGAGCACAGTCAGGGTAAATCCACAGTTTAAAAAAAAATCACATACATCATTTCCATCTTACTGTTGTTTACATGTTCCCTCTTTCCCCAGCAGAGCTTCAGTGGGTGCCATAGAGGTTGTGCAGCAATCATCTGTACAAACCTTGAGAATATATTAATATAATGTAGCATTATTTTTCGCCAATTTTGTTGAAAAACATCAAAGATATCGTTTTTTCTTTTTTGATGTTATATGAAAGAAAAAGGTCTTCAAAATTAATCTCTCAGAGTTTCATCCTGGAAATAAATGTGAAAATGTACTTAAATGGCTGTTTAAGTTGAGTTGCGGCTCTCAAATCTCACACAAATATGAACGATTTGATAAGTATTTAATAAATATTTCGAAATAATTGACACTTCAGTCTGATTTAATGTATTTCTCTAAGTATCTAAATGCCTGTAGAATAATGTTGAATGCTGGGTGCATCTCTTTGGATGCTATGGATTGTTAAAGATATCGACAAAAAACTGACCAAAAACTTTAAATGCGATTTTTTTTTTCAGTTGGAAAATGGTGCTGCGAGACCATAATTCAAACGACTGTAACTTGACAACCGTTTAAGATGCAACATTGACTAATACATCATTTTAAAGCTTATTTTCTCATCGTTTCAATTATACAAAAACTCAGTTTTGAATTTGTGGTCACTGTGACTCATTTTGCCAGATCAGGTCACATGTTTGTCTTTAACAATCTTGCGTGGCTCATCCTTCCCGCCGCACTGTATTGTCATGGAATCCCATGGAATCAGGAATGGAATCATATTTCTCTTCATTTTTCCATGTTTGACCTCAATGGTGTCCCTTTGACCACAGGTTTATCCACCCTGAGGGTCTTCCGTCTGACTACACCATCAGCATGCTGTTCCGCCTGCTGCCCGAAATCCCACAGGAGCCCTTTGCATTGTGGGAAATTCTCAACAGTAGAAATGAACGCTTAGTGGGCGTCACCCTGAACAGTGAGTAGAACGGCCCAAGTAGTGTGTTTTCAGCAGTAACCAGTGACAGGAATGAGAGGCTGTGTGTTACACTGATTAAGGGGACACTATATATATATATATACATTTTGTGTAACAGCACTGGAAACAGCAACTCAAGGGCATTATAGTGTCATTATGTACAAAACTCAGGTCCCACACACACAGTTTAAAGGGTTTTGGCTCATAATTTCTTTTTGTTTTTTATCACTTTTTTTGTGTAGATCCAACAAAATCGCTGACGTTCTTCAACAACGACTATAAAGGTGATTTTCAGGGAGTCACTTTCCAGGGGCCTGAGATTAATAAACTTTTCTACGGCAGCTTCCACAAGGTCAGTGCTCACACACCCCCACACTCTCCGCCGTTAAGCGTTTCTCGCAGGATTTTGATTTTCCCAGTACCATCTGTTTTCCTCCTGAAAGCGACTTTAGCCAAAAGGGCTTTTAACTCTTAACCGTTTTCTCTGCTGAACCGGACCCCGGCACGTTCCAGTGGCCGGTCTCGGTGTCATATAGCCTCGCCCAGAAATGCACTTTTGTTACCAAATCATGATGCTTGCATTGATGGAACGAGGCGATCCGCGGGTGCCACTGCCAAAGACTGCCCTCCAGGAACTGGCACCAAAACTTCTCACATGATCTGCCAAGACAGAGAACCGTTGTCATAGAAATTCAGTCAATGTGTCATTTTGCAGTGACTGAACTGAAGTCAGTCTGATGCACACTGGAGTAGCGTACATGGATCAAAAAATTATTTTAACAAGCCAGTTTTGTGTGTGAGGTATAATATATATATATATATATATATATGAGCGCAGTGGCATAGTGGGTAGGATACTTGCCTCCAGACCAAGAGGTCGTGGGTTTGAATCCTACCTTCAGCACCACCACTGGGTCCCTGAGCAAGACCCTTAACCCCAAGTTGCTCCAGGGAGAGACTGCCCCCTGTAGGTAGGGAATTAAATAGGCGTATTCCATTCGCTGGGGCGTCTGTCTCCTTCATTTTACCAAGTCACTGTGGACAAGACAGCTCTGGGTCAAAGAGCACGATGGAAAGCGAGTTCATTTTTTTATTCATTACATTTTCTGTGATAATTTAATACACGTTATTTTGACAGTCCTAGTAATAGCATTAGCATAACTGTACCAAACTCTGTTGTAAAAGGTTTGAAGTTTTTGCTGTTTTGTTTTTAAGTTATAAATAGATTTTTAAAAAAGGCTCTTTTCTCCTCTGAAGACTGACGACTGTAGTTTATCATAAATATATTATTTACCATTGAAGTCCTGTGCAAAGTGACATATTCGGACTTTCTTTTATTCCTTTGGATGAAAATGTACACGTTTCATTGCGTACCTGTTTGTTATTGATTACACTGTGGCTCATGTGGGCGTCTCAGCATGTGCTTTACTGTTTCCCAGCTCACTTCCACTGCAGGCTTTCCATTTCATTAGTCCAGTTATACAGTAAACCATTTGTCGCTAGAGCCTTAATGGTTTTGATTGTGTGTGTGTGTGTGTGTGTGTGTGTGTGTGTAGCTGCATATAGCAATCAGTAAGACGCAGGCGCAGCTGATGGTGGACTGTAACCTGGCTGGAGAAAAGCCCATTAATGCGGCTGGAAACATCACCACTGATGGCCTGGAGGTCCTGGGCAGGATGGCAAGCTCCAGAGGCGCCAGGGACAAAACTGCACCGGTATGCTGAGGGCTGTGTGCATGTGTGTGTGCGTGTGTGTGTGCATTTGTTTGTGTGTATGCACCTGTGTGGGTTTGTGTATTTGTGTGTGCGTTTCTTTGTGTGTGTGTTTGTGTATTTGTGTGAGTGTGTGTGTGTGTGTGTGTGTGTGTGTGTGTGTATGCACCTGTGTGGGTTTGTGTGTGCGTTTGTATGTGTGTGCATGTGTATGTGTGTGTGCCTGAGTGTGTGTGTGTGTGTGTGTGTGTGTGTGTGAGTTAGTGTGGCCTCACATGAATGCAGATTTTTAACAAAATAATAGAATGTCAAATGGGAATTTGAATAAAGGCTGAAAAGTATGATGTTCATCTCAGAGGTACCTCTATAAATGTTCTTCACTTTAGACCACACCCACCAATCACTCAAACATTCAGGCAGCTCCATCATTCCTGATGCCCTTGGTAAAGATGGTAAAAAACATAATGAAAATTGTCTTTCTGTATAACTGTCATAGTCTCACACAGTGAAATCATTTAACTGAAGTAAATGTTGTCTAAGAAACAGAAACCCAAAACCAAATATACACAAAACCACACAGGTCAAAATTACAAGAGTCTGAGAGTCTGAGAACCCGACTGTAGATCAGGAAAGCTCTGGACTCTCTTCTCCTTATCATGCTATCAGGTGTGATTGGATTCATTTTCATGTTCATCTGTTGGACGACTTCTTTTTAGTCTCACTTGGTTTAATGTTTGTTTGTGTGTAGTTTCAGCTGCAGTCGTTCGATATTGTGTGTAGTACGTCTTGGGCTCGTCGAGACAAGTGCTGCGACCTCCCCAGTCTGGTGAGCTTTCTCTCTCTCTCAACTGTCTGTGTGTGTGTGTGTGTGTGTGTGTGTGTGTTTATTGTTGTTGTTGTTGATGTTTTTGTTTACTCTAGAGAAAGGAGGCAGACTGCCCTGCTCTTCCTCGGGCCTGCACCTGCACTCAGGACTCTAAAGGCCCCCCCGGGCCTCCCGGACCCCCGGTAAGCACCTGACCACCATGTCTGCTGTGAATGTCATGTACTGTTCCTCAGCCCCTCCAACGCAAACGCATAACACTCCCCTTATGGCTTAAATGTCATGAGTAATTGCAATCACACCATTGTTTTTAAGTTTTATCGTCATTGTTTTTATTCCACATGTTTTTGGCACCGATTCTTGTTAGAGCCTGTATTGAATTGTTGCAAAATTCCAACTTCCGTTTTTATCCAGTGCAGGATGGGTCGATCAGGGCTCGAGTATTGATCGTTAAAAATTAGGGCTGTTAAAAATATCGCGTTAACTATTTGCGTTAATTTATTTTCTATAACGCTTTAAAATAAATTGATTGCGCGATTAATTTGAAAATGAAACGCCCCTTTGCATTGCAGTACCACACAATCAGTGGGGGCAGTATTGCGCTATGTCGGCGAACAGCATGCCAGAAGAAGAAGCCATTTCATGTGGCCAATGCTGCTGGTGGGTCAAGCTAGCGATGGAAGATAAACACACGCTGTTAAATGAACAATTTCTCTTTAAGTTACTGCCAGAGGGGGGATTTGGACCAGACAAGGGTAATATGTGTGCTTTTCAAAAGTGAATTCAATTACCACCGAAGCACTACATCAC
>JBBPDC010167462.1:0-17592 GCA_037974485.1 Hemigrammopetersius urotaenia | reverse complement strand
AGAGAGAGAGAGAGAGAGAGAGAGAGAGAGAGAGAGAGAGAGAAACAAAGAGAGAGAGAAAGAGAGTGAGAGTGAGGGAGACAGAGAGAGACAGAGGGAGAGAGAGAGAGAAGCAGAGAAACAGAGAGAGAGAGAGAGAGAGAGAGAGAGAGAGTGAGGGAGACAGAGAGAGACAGAGGGAGAGAGAGAGAAAGAGAGAAACAGAGAGAGAGAGAGTGAGGGAGACAGAGAGAGAAAGAGGGAGAGAGAGAGAGAGTGAGAGTGAGAGTGAGGGAGACAGAGGGAGAGAGATAGAGAGAGAGAGAGAAAAAGAGAAACAGAGAGAGAGTGCGAGTGAGGGAGACAGAGAGACAGAGAGAGAGAGACAGAGAGAGAGAGTGAGAGAGAGAGAGAAAAAGAGAGAGAGAGAGAGAGAGAGAGTGAGACTCGCAAAGACAGATAGAGAGAGAGATTGCTTTAAAGGGCCTACATTAAAAAAATGTATTTTCTCACTTTTTTATAAACAATTATGTTTCCAGTCACACCAATGAATCCCTAAACCAATTTTACCAAATCGTACCCACATATATCCCATTCGTTACCACTGACATCATACCCTTGATTTAAACTGTTTTACATAATCTTAGACAAGCTTGTAGATTGTGACATTAAAAATACTTTGTTTTCTATAAAAATTGAGTTTTACTATATGCGTTATATTTAATAATATCTCATTGCTGGTAGCTTCAATGTGAAGCTAAAGAAGCAGACAGACACTTGGTCCATTTGCATCAATTCAGAAAAGCCCCATAAAAATTATTTCTAATAATAATGAGTTATTTTGCCGTCAGAAATGAGTATCACTTACTTTTGAGAAGTCAGCATCTGTACCGTAAACACGGCTACAAAGATGAGCGCCAGACACGCCACGGACTGATGAATGCCATGCACCTCAGTCAGGCGATACTGCAACACACACAGAAACACACCCACACTGGTTAGACATGGTTACAATATATTCATTCATAAAATCATCAATTATGCAATTTATACATGCATAGTAATTCATAGTAATCAAAGCAGGTGTCCCACCTCTTGCTCCATATTTACATCATTGAATAACAAAGTCAGCCAGTTCAGCTTCTTGGTTTTTTGCCTAATATGATTAAAGAGGTAAAATAACCATATTATTACTGATATGACAAATCTCTTAATGAGTCATTTTACAGGAGAAGAAAATACACTTTCGTAACTTTCAGTGTAATTAAATTTAAGATTTTATTTCATTTTAAGTCATTTTAGATGTCATTTAGATTTTAGAAGATTTATAATATATATTATAATAAATGTCCTTCTCTCTATCTCCCACTCGGTCTCACCCTGCAGACTCTAGAGGGTCCAGTGTTTCCGTTGATCCACTTGATGATGCCAGAGATGGCCTAGAAAGAGAAAGAGAGAGAGAGAAAGAGTCACAGAGAGAGAGAGAGAAAGAAAGAGAGAGAGAGAGTTACAGAGAGAGAGAGAGAGAGAGAGAGTCAAAGAGAAAAAGAGAGATAGAGAGTCACAGTGAGTTAGAGTGAAAGAGACAGAGGAGAGAGAGAGTGACAGAGAGAGAGTCGGAAAGAGAGAGTGAGTGATAGAGAGTGAGAGACAAAGAGAGAGAGAAAGAGAGACAGTCACAGAGATAAAGAGATAGAGAGAGAGAGAGAGAGAAAGCGAAAGATAGAGAGTCAGAGAGAGAGAGAGTCAGAGAGAGAGAGAGAGAGAGAGAAAGAGAGAGATAGAGAGAGGGAGTCAGAGAGAGAATCAGAGAGAGAGAGAGAGAGAGAGATAGAAAGAGAGAGAGAAAGCGAGAGATAGAGAGTCAGAGAGAGAGAGTCAGAGAGAGAGAGAAAGAGAGAGATAGAGAGAGAGAGAACAAGACAAAATTAGACAGGTAGAAAGTAAATGTACACAATAAAGCACATCAAAGTAGTATTAATTGTACCTGCTGTTCGGGTAGCCTCTAAGTGGAGGAATTTCAAGTTCCTGTTCATTACAAAACCATATAAAGTGAATCTTTTTTGGGTGATTTTTCATTAATATGGTTAAACTGGACATGCAATAATAGGAAAATAAGCAACGAGTTATTACGAGGGAAAAGTCTGGCACTGACTGTGATGCGCTGTGATGGTCTCCTGTCGCTTGACTGAGTGGGACTGGCTATGATGTGTTCCTGGTTGAGCTCTGAAAAGGGTATCACGCTCTGCCAGGACTGCATATACTGTGACATCCTCACTGAGGCCCGGAGATTTTTTCCACTGCCGCCCAGAAAGGTATTCTGTGGATGTATAAACACACACATACAAATACAGGAGAAAGAATCAGAATCAGAAAATTGAATTTATACCTACGGACACTTCTTACATTACGCCTACAGACACACAGAGACACAGAGATGAAAACAATACAAAATATAATTACATGTACTCTATACCAGTGGACCCCAACCTTTATTGAACCTTTATGATACACAAAAAAATTTAAAAATATAATAATAAACATAAATCCAATGTGTACTCGCAGCTTTATTAACAGCATTTTCATACAAGTTTTTTTTTCTTTTTCTGCGCAACCCACGAACCGGTACCACATGACCCACGGCCCGGTACCAGTCCGCGGCCCGGGGGTTGGGGGTCACTGCTCTATACCATGCTATTTATACAAAATGCTAGGGTACGTATTGTGAAAATGTTGTACCATTATAGATTTGTATCATTATAGATTATATGATTATTAGTGCTGGGCTGGGCATTATTTACTTAACGCTGACAATTATTTTATTGCGCATTAACTCAGGTTTGTTTTATCCTTTTATTTTGAAAGTTCTGTGCTATTATGTGTTCATGGGTGCGTGAAGCTGGCAGCGCTTTACATCTCGGCTACTTTTTTGGCGGCAGTCAGGCGTCCCATTACGTTTGTCCCTCAAGCGTCCCATAACCCATTACTTTTGTAAATATAATAATAGGTGGGGTATAGAAGGGGGGGTCGTAACCTGAGGACCCCCTGTATATTGCAGTACCTCCCCTATATAAAACCGACCCTGCTCCAAAAACCTTAAGACACTTAAAGCTCATTGCTACCTTATGTTTGCTGTCGGTTCTGTCCTGTGTGTGAGGGTCGATGACTAGGAAGGTCCTCCTGCCATGCAAAGCGGAATCCCGATCGGCTCCATTTCCCTCCTCAACTTGGTACGCCCCACCCAGGTGTTCATACGTTTCTTCTGTAATGTGGACCCTCCTAACAACAGTAAACATATGGTGATCTCACTTTAAGCTCATTATTGGTGCATGCATTAGTGGCATAAACACTTCAAAAACTTACAATATTTTTGAATGACTTTGTGAACTGTGATGTTTTGATATAAATGAGCACAACTTCAACAAAACAAACCCATTGTGCTACTAGAAGCCTTTCTGTCAAAGAGATCTGTTAATTATAGTGAGAGTAAAAACTAAGTAATGATGAAGTTACTTTGTTTCTTGAATCTTGAATCTTGAATCTTACTTTGTTTAACGTTTTTTTCACCTACTACTACTAACACTAACAACTATGTCCTCATACTTAACTTTAGAGTGGAGCGGAATACTTTGCGACGGTATCGGTGGCTGAATAATGAATACACTGTCCTAAATGTGTTCAGTAACATACACTGTATTATTGGGACACTATGTTTGTTAAGGTTTGGGCCAAGCCCCTCAGTTCCAGTGAACAGTGCCATGCTTCTAACTTTGTGGACACAGTTTGGGGAATAACCTGTTCTATTCCAGCATGACTGCGTCCCAGTGCACAAAGCGAGTTCCATAAAGTCATGGTTGGATGAATTTGGTGTGGAATTCCTTGACTGATCCACACAGAGCCCTGACTTTAACCCCTTCCAACATCTTTAGGATGAACTGGAGCGGAGATTGTGAGCCAGACCTTCACACCCAACATCAGTGTCTGACTTCATAAATGCTCTACAGAATGAATGGGCACTAATTCCCACAGAAACACTCTACCATCTTCTGGAAAGCCTTCTAAGAAGAGTGGAAGCTGTTATTAGCTGCAAGGGAAATTCCATATTAAAGTCTATGTATCTAAATGCAATGTTATTAATGTCCCTGTTTATATACTTTCGTATGTATGTAGAAGCAATACATACAAAGTTTAATGCCTAATTCATGTTGTTTCCCCTTGTAAAAGCCTCAAAAATTTGTATTTGAATATGAACATGTCACAAAAGAGCTCAGTAACAGACAAATGACACAACACTGTTTCTAAAACATATTTCATAAAACGTAACATCCGCTTGATACAAGTACTTACTTTCTAAATCCTACATTTCTATATTTCTTTACATCCCAACGAATATAAAAAGCAGTGCAAGTTAAACAGCATGTATTATTAGAAATTAAGTAAAGTGTCTTATCTTATTAAAGCATTTCTTAGTTTTGGATTATGAATCTGTTCAAAGCTGCCTTATTAGTTAATTCACTGCAAACTCACCCAGGTAAACCCCCAGACTCCATGCGATTGGCCAGTGTCACGTCATGTGACCACACGTCATACTGCCACTTCAGTGAGCCGATCACTCCGCAGAGGACATTTCCGGAGTGCACTCCCACTCTCATACTGATGGCCACATGTGTTGCCTCCCGTAGCTTACTGTGAAAAAGCACAGGATCAGCCTTTTATGCCTTACCTTACATGAGCTGGGATATAAAGCTGGAAAGGGCTATTGTAGTTTAACATGGTCTAAAGTAACGTAAAGTGGACCCTTACAGTCACGTGTGAACTTCTTCCGCTGCATTGAACCCATTCACCAAGGGAAGCAGGGGGCTGCCACATATTAGGGGCGTCCAGGGAGCAGTGTGCTCAAGTTAACTTCAGTGATGACACTAGCCTTGCTGGGATTGGAACCTACAACCTTCTGAATGGAGGGACAACTCCCTAACCACTAGGCCACCAGCTGCCCAAGTCTAGTATGTTTTTCAAGAATTCCATTAAGAATACTTTTTTTTAACCCAATTTTGACCTTAGTTTTAGCCCTAGCTGGTTCCCGCCACTAGCTAGGTCTCTCCTTATCAACTAATGCTACCACGCTTGGAAGGTAAGAGCTAACACCTCCAATTAACACAGTACCACAGCTGAAGGTTTAAGCAGTTCATCACAAAGGTGGACCTATAAGGTAGGGGCTTCTATTAAAGTGGCCATTCTCTGTATGTAGTGACTCACTTGATGGCAGTGCACATATCCAGTCCCATCTGTACACAGTTGCGTGCATGGTGAGGGATTGGATCTGGAAGGCCTGACACACAGTAGTAGCAGTCACCCAGAATCTTTATACGCAAACACTCATTCTTCTGTAAAAAGAGAGAGAACAGGAAATCTTTAGCTTCAGCAGGCCTGATATACTCTGCAGACGATGGATACAAAGAGACGGTTCTTCACCTTGGCAATATCGTCGAACCTGCCGAAGAGTTTGTTGAGGACTGCGACAAGCTCCTCAGGAGTGCAGGTGCTGGCGAGGCTGGTGAAGCCCACAATGTCTGCATACAGAATGCTGCGTAGACGAAAAGTTGAAATCAAAAGTCTGCAGCTGTTTTTTATTTATTGTTTTTTTTTTTTTAAACCTACTAGCATAAAACCAGGTTTCTGGACACACGAATGAATGATTGATGGTGCCACTCAACAGCTTTATAGGTCTCAAATACGCAGACGCGTACAGAGAAAAGATTTGAATAAATATTCTAACATACCTTGTGTAATGTGCAGTTTATTGTTTATTAATGAAATAAACACATTGTAACCACATTTTCAGAAAAAAGGCACTAAACTGTCATTGAGGGGAGGGGGATCCTTTCAGTGAGAGACATAACTGTATCTAAGGTATGTAGCTGGACCTTAAAAACATGTCGCAATTTTGGCAGCACATTTACATCCTTTGTACCTTGATAAACAAAAAATTTACCTTTACCTTGTTATTAGACAGTACAGTGATATAACTAGAGAAACTGTGTGGTTGTTGTCTGTCTTAAAAAAATTGCTCCCCACACAGACTCGAACCCCTCCTCTGGTTCAGAGACCAGTGCTCTACCCGTTTAATTGCCGGCTCTTACCAAGCCATTTATGCGTAAGGATGCCTGAGCGTGTAGCAGCATTCACGGGCTGATTAATTTGAATGAAACCACAACAAACACACGTCTTTTTATATAACTGGCCTGAGCTTTAAGGTGTGTCCTGTGTTTTGTCAGGACTTTATATTAGTACATGGAAATTAGGGTACTGTTACTAAGTGAAGTGAGAAAACAAAGTGGGTATGGGTGGGTGCAGTCACCTGACATTTCTGTGCTGCTTGATGTATAAGCTGTGGAAGTTGGCCGCATTTTCAGCTCCTGTGCACCTCCCTGTCAACCCCTTGACCACCTCTCCTTTTAACTCCATTGCGATGTATCGTGGCAATACAGATAAGAGGAGGTGCTCCTGGAAAAGGGGTGAGACAAAAAAGAAAGGCCAACTTTATTGGCTGAAGCAGTTTTGGTCATTTGGAGATAAAGTGACACTAACCTGCTGCATCATATTGGCAATAAATGTCTGTATATGAGGTTTCATGATGTTTAGTTTCATATGTGGGTAGCTGCATGTGTAATACACTATATGGACAAAAGTATTGGGACGCCTAACCATTACACCGACAAAGACTTTAAATGACATTGGATTCAAATACATTGAATGTAATATGGAGTAGGTCCCCCTTTGGATCTGTAACAGCTTCCACTCTTATTAGAAGGCTTTCCACAAGATTTTAGAGTTTCTGTGGGAATTTGTGCCCATTCATTCTGTAGAGCATTTGTGAGATCAGGCACTGATGTTGGATGAGAAGGTGTCTGGCTCACAGTCTCTGTTCCATTGCATCCCAAAGGTGCTGGATGGGGTTGAGGTCAGGGCTCTGTGTGGGTCAGTCACGTCCTTCCACACCAAAACTTATTCAGCCATGTCTTTATGGTGCTTGATTTGTGCATTGGGGTCATACTGGAATAGAAAAGGGGCTTCCCCAAAGGATTAATGAATAAGATTGCCCTTTATTGGATGCAAGGGGCCTTTCCCAAACCCTAAAAAGCAGGTATGTCCTAATATGTTTGTCCATTTAGTGTCAGAAAAACACATAACATTTGCTTGCTGGAATTTATTTTGAAAACTTACACCACCAAAATGTGCTTACACTATCTTGACTATTACATGTTGTATTTGTGCGTGCATTAGTGTACCTGGTCGCGTTTCTGTTTGGCACGTTTGGAGCGGTTGTAGCTGAAGGTTTCTCGGCTTTTGGAAGATTTCCTGTGTGCATGTTCAGTCATCCAAAGGTGGAAGAAGCCCACGCAGTTCACACACACAAAGAGCACTGCATTCGCCACCAGCTGAATAGGAGAAAAAGGGGGAGAGGTAATTAACTCTGTAATATTGGTCAACTTTATCTTCTCTTGCCCTGTTTTCATGTCTATGTGTTTGCAGTGCCATGTGTCTGTTCGCCAGGTGAGATTTTAATTTTTTGATGTCCATCTCTGGACTAGTTTCCACCTGTGTCTTCTGCCCCAGTTTGCTTTGTTTCTTGCTCAGGATTCTGAGCTTTGTTTGATCCAGTTTAAACTGTAACCCTTCGAATGAGAGCAGCACAGATCCATGCCAGGTTTGCAACAAATGGTTAATTGTCATCATACAGCTAAATAAGTTCTACCGGTTTGTGTTGATGCTCGAGGTGTCAGACGTCATGCTGAGCTTTTTCCTAGGTCACATAGAACCAAAGTTATTTTACTTTAAAAACATGTGCAATAAGAATAACTACTGGGGTATTAAAAATGACGTCACACGCAAATGACCCATAAAGAACAAAAATGAGTGGAATTTTCAGGATAGTCTCCGCCCACAAGTGGTTGGGGTAAACCCGCAGGGGCTCCGGAGAGCGCCCGAGCGAAAGGGCAGCAAACGGCAAGTGTGTGGGAGAACCAACACCAGTTTTAGACTGATTTACACTATTTATATTTATTAAAATCAGATTTTACTATACTTTACAGTTCTATGGGTTAAAAGTCAAGCAGTTACAGATAACAATTATAGCAAAATACACACTATCCATGTCAACACAGCAGGATGATATATAGTCTGGAATGAGACAAAAAAAAAACGTTTAATACTCCTAGGATGAATATTGTCTAAGCATGAATTGTGGACAAAGTTACAGATAATCCAGTTATGCATAAGTTTGAGTTACAGTTGTAAAGAGTGTTTTGAATTTGTAAGGGAAGGTGAAAAGGAGACAGAAGAGGATGCCAACCATCCAGGCTGCAGCTTATTTGAATAATTTTGCATTCGACCTTTTCCAGTGCATTCATGTGCGTGTGTTTGTGTGCGTGTTTGTCCCTTTACCTGCACTGCCAGGTCACGTGTACTCGGGTTTTTGACGGACACATAGACACTGATGACGACGATGTGACACACACTGGCTCCTATGCCAAAGATCAACGCCCAGGAAAGAGCCAGAGGCAGAATTGTGTACACCGACAGAGAAAGAAAGAGAAAGAAAGCCACCTGAGAGAGAAAGAGAGAATAAGATCAGAACATAAGAAAACACATTTTGTGTTTTGCTGCATTTTAAATAAAATATTGAAATATAAAATGCATTAAGTATTATTTTTTCATACAAACACACATGTCTGCTCCAAATAAAAACTAAAAAATTTTTTATGAAACTGTTCTGAGTAACAATCAAATTAATTCTATTAATTCTATATTGTTCGGAACCAGACAAGCCTGCGCCTAAATATGTGAATATATATATATATATATATATATTTATATTCATCAAATATATATATTCATCAAAATAAGTATGATTAGTGATAGAGGGCTGTACTTTTCAATTATTTTTTCCCCAAAAAGTGAAACAGCTAAGAACACCCCAGCATCTAAAACATAGTTCTGTTACAAAACATCTATAGAATGTCCTTTTCCTATACTCCACTACTCAATCAAGGTGTAATGAGTTTTGAATTGCAAAGACTGGCACCATTTCTTTTGTTCAAAAGGTACCATTAAAAACACTTTTCTGTCTCACCTATCCTTGAATATCATAAATAGGCAGTAACGAGGTTTGATCAAAAACTAAATTTCAACAGAATCAATACATATACTATCAATCTGAAATCACACTTGCTCTTCTATCTGAACGTTGGCTAACAATAGTCTGGTAAACCGGTAGTCTGCTGTATCAGAAAAGCATTAAGAAAAACTTTTCCTTCTTTGTAACTGGCCACCAACAGGAGATGGGGGAGTAAATACTGGGGAGCATTTGCTTGTAATCCCTAGTTATGTATGTTACCATAATTATTGTATTCTGTTAGATATACTGTTAGATATATAGATATTTGGGGAGGGGACTGACTTGCTCCCATGGAGTGGCTTCTCCTCCTGTGAAGATGAAGACAATGGCGATGATGAACAGCGCAAACCAGATGGAGAGAGCCAGCAACTGCTCACACCGACGAAGGGCAGGAAGGCACGGCAAACTGGCCAAAACCGGCACACACAGACAGAGCACGACACAAACCACTGCCAAGGCTCCGACATGAACACTGATACTCTAAGAGAGGGAGTTAGAAAACAAGACAGAAAACAGGTAAGATGAAGGAACAGTAAACACGTCTTACATGTCTTGTGCTGGTAAAGAAGCTAGTTGTTTTGGTGGATAGTGGTTCCACACCACTGGTCTTGGAATATGACCTTCCAGTTATTGTTTTTTCTCATGCTCAGATACACCAATGAGAAAGGGATTGGACAGAATAACTAAATCAGGTAGAAAAGGTTCTTTCCCAAACTGTGTTCCCAAACACAAAATGTCTTGGTATACAGAAGTATTAAAACTGCCCTTAACTGGAAGTAAAGGACCTTGCCCAAAGTCTAAAAAACAGGTTTGTCCCAATACTTTTGTCCGTACAGTGTATGTTAAGTGTATTGAAAGTATTCCAGGACCAGGGAAGAGAACCACTAGGATGGATAAATGGTTGGTTAGAGAAATGGAGAAAGAAAAACAGGACAAGACATTTTGTAATGAAATGAATGACAGAATCCAACCGTCTATCCATCCATCCACCCATTCCGTCACTGCCTTACTCTTCCAGTGGTGGGGATGATTACGATGATGGTCACACAGAACATGATGGTCAACACCAGGCCTGGCACCACGATGGATGTCTCCTCCAGGCACCGTAGAAATGCTAGACGTACTGCTTGGTAACAGCAGCACACTCCTTCCGCTGCACTGCGCCGGGGTCTCCCTCTGTGGTCTTCGGGGGTTCCCAGATCTCGCTGGGTTTCAGTGCTTTGGTTTAACATGTGTCCGTTTTGTGTAGTATCGGATGTCCTAAAGGATGTACATGCTTTAACAGGATCAGGGGCACTTTCCCTCTTGGCTATTCCGACCTCAGTGTTGAGCTGTTTGACAGCATGCTCCTCCTGACTACTGCTTTCTTGAAAGACCGTTCCATCAGAATGCTCTGGTTTACTACTGCTAGACAAACTGTCTTTGACATTGCGTGTACTGTGGTCAGCGCTAAGTGCTGTGTTGGTATCTATGACTGTACTTTCCCCATCATTATAAATGTTTGTGTCAGAGTTACCGTCTTTCTGCGTTCCTTCAAGGTTGCTGAAATTGATTTCTCTTATATCTAGTTGTTTTGATAAGTCCTCAGCGTTTTTTGTGTCCTTCAAATCCAGTGACCCCCTGAAGTCTTCGCTAGAAGGTTTGAGAGGCTCAGTTGGCCCCTCCCTCTTTGAGGCTCCTCCCATTTCCAAGAACTCAGGTGAGTCATCCTGCATGCTGGCTAGGTGGAGGTAAAAGCCTAGCTTCTTCAATCAGGAGTCAAAATACTCAACGATACAATATAAGTTGCTTAAAAGGGACTACTACTGTAGCAGGAGTGTCTAATTGTCCCTTTGTTTAGGGCCACGATCAAGGTCCAATACAATTTGATCCATCTGGATCCAACTGTACTGTCATTTCTACAAGTTCTTTGTATTCCTAACAACTGGGCATGGAAACGTGGAAGGGAAGTACAACAGCCCTGCCTTGGTGGGCTTATGGTAAATCCATTTTAGGGATCCAGTCTTGGAGAAGTGGATGCAAGAGACTCTTCAGCCATTTCCCTGGAGCTTCAAATGAAAACAGAATAAAGTTCAATTGGTAAACAAAACAGAAGAATAAGCAAAGAGACATAAATGTGTTTTAAGTAAAACCATTCAAAACCACCATAAGACTTGTACATGATTCTAATATTTAACTAGAGAATGTTTGTGTTTGTAATAGCACAAGTTTGCCATAGGAGTGATTACAAAATACCAATCACAGACAACAGGCAGCGTTGTGTCCTTTAAACCCCAAAGACGTTCCTGTAACTGGCGCCACAGTCTAGACAGAATGGCTGTGATTTGGGTGGAAAGTACTGTAGTGATACTAGTGCCTGTCACATAAACCACGATGTGAACTGAGTCTAGAAAGTCTGTAGAGTGAAGGAAAGGACAAAGTAAAAGCAGGAAATATGTAACAAAACAATGGGCTTATGTTGGTTTGCAGCACGCCAGTAAAGACAGGTTTGTTTACCAAGGAATACCACAGAAATTACTATATTTATTGATGCTATTCAATCCCACACACACACACACACACACACACACACACACACACACACACACACACACGCACATATACACACACGAACATTCCTATGAACATTGCACAGATGCAAACGAGAACATTTCCCTATGAAAACAAGAGCTACATTCAGTTAGCAGCAGCTATTCCAGGCACAGGTATGCAAACACAACATGCATTATTATCTTTTGCGTTCTCTCGGTTTCTGTCTGTCTATCATTTCTTTTCAGATTTCTTCCTTCTGTGTAGTTACATAAAAAACACAGAACATTCAAGTTATGCCCCTTAAAAAACCCCACATCCGACTCCCAAGCACATTTATGTTAAAAAGAATTCAACTGCTGTGATCAACTGAACACAGCTATATTCTCTGTGCTATGTGACTCAAACCCCCCTGTAAAAACAGTGAGATTTGATTTATAAATGTCTTTCAAGTCAGCTGGAGACACTATATAATAAAGACAATCATACCTAATATAAAATGAAGAAATATGATAAATATGATAAAAAAATAATAACCAATGAATCAAAAATTATTTAAATGAAAAATTAAATGAAAAGCATTGTTAATAATAATATGTCCCTTTATTATTTATAAAACTAAACAAAAAGTAAGCGAATTCAAGATAAAAAGCTCTCAAAATGAAAAGCCATACATTTTAGAAGTGCATGCCGAGCAAATGGGTGCACAATATAAACAAGGCGTCTAAAGGAAGGGCTGCTATTCAGGTCCTGACCTTTGTTGGAAGGCCAGTTTTTGGAGTGATGGCACTTTTGGTTCCCTATAGATGGTTTTTTTCAGAACAATTTTTGTGAATGAAAGATGTTTCACAGAGCCGAAAGTCCCGAACCATTGAAGAACATTTATTTTTAAATGTGAAAGGGTATCTCAGATTGGTAAATGTTGGGGACTTGTCTTGATTTCCATGCTCTATTTTCTGTAAGTCTACGCTTCTATAAAGACTTCAACAAATATTTCAATTTTAAAATGCAAAAAAATTACATTCGAATATAGTCAGAGGAGAAGCATGAACTGCATTTAGCAACTTAAGTTTCAATCTCAGCCATTGAAGTGGACATTGTTACTGTAACAAATTACATTATAATGCTCCTACATAAAGATTTTACTACTTTAGAACTCTCTGCTGTCCTGAAACTTGAGTGTTTCTTCAAACTGTAAGTCGCTTTGGATAAAAGCCCTTTCTCAAACCAAATGAATGTAAGAAAAGGAAATAATACATTTTTGTCATGTTACTGATGACAGTGCTTTGAGCATTGAATAGATTTATGTGTCATTATATATATGAAATTTCGACCAGTTATAGTCTCGATAAACAACAACCAGTGTAGAGCAACTGCACAGCAGCAAGACTGGAAGTTGACCATGATCTTATTGCCTCATTTGTGCCGCAGTGTGCATGGCCAGGGGCTACAACGATGCTTCCTGTCTCAAAAAGAGAACCGTCTCACATTACAGCTAAAACGTCAGTAGAATTCATGGCTAAACTGCATGAACAAAAATATTGGGACACATCTGTTTTCCAGGGTTTGGTTTAGGCCCCTTATTTCCACTGAAGGACAATCTTAATGCTTCAGCAGACCAAGGCATAGACAACACCATGCCTTTAACACAGTTTGGCAAATAACCTTTTCTCCAGTATGACTGTGTCCCAGTGTACAAAGCAAGCACCATAAAGTTTGGTGTGGAAGAGCTGGTCCACACAGAGTCCTGACCTCAACCCCATCCAGCACCTTTGGGATGAACTGGAACGGAGATTGAGAGTCAGACCTTTTCTTCCAACATCAGTGTATGACCTCATAAATGTGCTACAGAATGAATGGGCACAAATTCCCACAAAAACTCCAAAAACTTGTGGAAAGCCTTCCAAGAAGAGTGGAAGCTGTTATAGCTGCAAAGGGGGACCAACTCCATATTAAAGTCTCTGTATTTGCACACAGTGTTGTTAATGTCCCCGCTTGTGTAATGGTCAGGCGTCCCAATACTTTTGTCCATATCCTGTGTTTAAATTTCCTTTTAAGCCAACAGGCCTTATGTGAAGCCACCAGTTAGCATGGGAATGTCCTGTTATTTCAAACCTCCACTCCATGTTTGTTTGATCTGTCCTATTACTGATCCCGTTTCTTCTTCAAATAACAGAACAAAGGCCCATTTTACAAAAACCACAAATGACAAATGTTTAACTACATGATGACTAATATTAAACAGTACCGGTTTAAACCACAGACAAAAAAGGAACAAAGCTCTGTTAGGTCACTCCAGTTTCGGCATTTCAACCACGGTGGTCAGCTCTAAGGGGCCGCAATGTCTCAGGCTGGAACCTTCCAGAATGGATCAATAAGACAAACTAATAAACACGTCTAAGGTATAAAGTTAGAAGCTAGAAGAGCAGTAAATTAAAAGCGTAAAGGTCCAGGAGGTAGAACTGGAAAAAAATCTGATTTGCCGAGATAAGTATGACGAATTAATTTGATACACACACATATGACCTCACACAACAGTCAAATTCTGTATTAATCCACAAAGTTATTAAAATTAGTGCTCTTCAGCAACAACATCCTACTGCTTATGCATGTTTTACTGCTGTTACTATTATGTGGAACAGAAACAGAACAGATCATTTTAATACCATTTACTAAAAACTAAAAACAGTATTGTTTAATGAAGGCAACAGTGTATGTGGATCTTTGTTGACCACATTAAAGGTGTATTTTTGCTGTTTTCTTCCCGTTTTTCCACAGAATTCAGAGGTTTAGGTCAAAGTCGTGCCTCTCCTACTTTTTACAGTAATGGTAATGGGAACCAGAAACCATGGTGTCTACAACACAATTATAGCCCGTTACTATCCAAAACAAGCAGTAAAACTACAAGTGCCTACAAGAGTTTTTACATTTAATGATGATGATAATGATAAAACGGTAAATCTAACAGATAAATGTGCTGTTATGGGGACTATTTAGCCTTTCTGTGATTAATGGAATAAACTTCTCTGCTTTGAGGTCCATTTTCAGGTCAAAAAGACTCTCGCGTCTTTTCTCGTGTTGCAAAAAACGTTCTGAATTCCACCACACGATTTTGTCAAATCAGATTTAATGAACCTCACGTTATTTGAATACTATTTACTTTAACACTACCATTAACACTTTACTTTTAAATGTAATCAGTGACAAACTGAAGAAATCAATCAATAAATAACTTTGATGGGTGGTGTCGTTTCTAAGTAAAAAAAGTCAGTTTCTTGTGTTGCACTCGACATGATCTTGACAAATGAGATGTAAGGAATACTATTTACTTTAAACCCACCATTAATTCTTTACTTTTAATCAGATACTAGATAATGAATAAATGAATAAACTAAACTGAGTCAAAGAAGAAAGAACTGTCAGGTGTTACCTTTGGTAGTCTCTCTCTCTCTCTCTCTCTCTCTCTCTCTCTCACTCACTGTCCCACACACCTCTCTCTGCGTTTCCTCTTTGATTATGCATCTCTGTTTTTCCTCCTCCTCCCACTGTCCTTCTGTTCTCTTTCTCACTCGCTAAATGGCACCACACCGTTCGTGCGATCTTGCTACTCCTCCCTGCTTCCTCTTGTTGCTGCCATTAGGACACACCATAGAAACAGCTGTAGTACAAAGTAGTTTACTGTGAATAATGTAAAAGCTGTGGTCCTTCCTCATAAAGCAGCACATAGCTCTTAAACACAAGTAGATCACGTACTAATATATTCCATATAGTCCTGTTTTGGAAACTAAGCTAAAAAAAACCACGGTCTGTTTTGAATGTGGTGCCACAAAACCAACATATTTACATTCATACATTTATAGTCCTTTGGTTTTTCTACCTGTAGCTCCAGTACCAAATAATATATCACAGTTACTTTGGGCACTGAGCCTTCCCTGGCCAATCCACTATGGGATATAGAGAAAACACACACACACACACACACACACACACACACACACACACACACACACACACACTTGTGTTCCTCTCATGATAGGTGTTTTTATGTAACAAGCATTATTTATCTTCTGAGCTTAATGTGCAGTGGTATGCAGGAGACTGGACACCTCAGTGAAGTGAAATAACTTGTTCTGTTGATTGATGGATTGTTGATTAATTGTTTTCTGCTGTTTTCGAATGATTTTGTGCTATTAGTGCACATAACTGCATGGTTATTGTTTGCAGAGTTATTATCTAACATAATGACTGGAGTAGAAGAAGCTGGAGGGTAAAATTGTTAGCTGTGAACCCGATGACCACAATAGTTGCCTGTGAACCCGATGCTCCGGTCTGCAAAAATGTATATATACATATATATATAGTCTGGCCACCCCTTGCTAAATAACAGATTTTGGTGAGTTTGTCATTGAAAAGATGTAAACACAGTATCTCTAGGAAATGTAAAACAATACACAATATTGATGCATAGTTACTTATTATGCCATATATCGAACAAAAATAAAAACAATAAAAACATTATTATGGCACTGTGCAAAAGTAATTAACTGATCTTATGCACGGCAACAGCTGTCATTAGTAAATGTGAGCTGGTGCCAATTTCAAAGCTTTACAAATACTCTGACGCTTCAAACCTTTAGCACACACTTGTGGACACTCAACAACCATGGGTTCCTCTAAGCAGCTGTGTAAGACTGAAAACGAAAGTTAGTGATGCCCACAATGCAGGAGAGGCTAAAAGAACATATCAAAGCATTGCCAGCTTGCAGATCCCATAGTGAGAAATGTAATTAAGAGATGGCAGTTCAGGGGAACTGTGGAGGTCAAGATGAGATCTGGAAGACCAAGAAAACTCTCAGAGAGAACGGCTCGTATGCTCGTCAGTAAGACAAATCAAAACCCCCATTTGACTGCAAAAAACCTGCAGGAACATTTAGCAGACTCGGGAGTGGTGGTGCACCGATCCACACGACCTTCATGGAAGAGTCAGCAGAAGGAAACCTTACCTGCGACCCCATCATAAAATTCAATGCCAGAAATTGCAACAAAACATCTACAGAAGCCTCATGCATATTGGAAATAAGTGCTGTGGACTGATGAAGTTAAAATAGAACAATCAGCAAAAGCATGTTTGGAGAAAAAAGGAGCAGCATTTCATGAAAAGAACACCTTGCGAACTATTAAGCATGGGGGTGGATCTATCATGCTTTGGGGTTGTGTTGCAGCCAGTGGCAGAGGAACCATTGCATAGGCAAACATCACACCATCTGTAAAAAAGCTGAAGCTGAAAAGAGAACGTCTTCTACAACAGAACATTGATCCTAAATATAACTCAAAATCCACCATGGAATACCTCAAGAGACGCAAGCTGAAGGTTTTGGACTGGCCATCTCAGACCCCTGATTTAAACATCATTGGGTAGATCTTAAAAAAGCTGTACACACAAGACGACCATCATGTACTGAAGCATCATGATGCACTAATCAGTGGCGATTCCACTGCATTGTTTCTGAGATATTGTTCGGTCATAACCGAATATAAAATCATTATAAGTTAACCATTATAATAATACCAAATAAAAATGTGTCCTCATGTTTGGCAAAAAAAAGAAAGAAAGAAAGGAAACAAACACATATTACCCTCCAAAACCCCTGATGTGTTGATATACTCTCTATAACTGTAAATGTAATATGTAAATTCCTCCAGTCCACATATTTGTATTTTCTTCTAATCCTAAAAGAATAGAATGTGTCTATTGCTAGAGCAAAGATTTAAAGCTCTAATACATGTATATTCCTACACTAACACACTCAAAGTCAAAACATGTCACTAGGGATGGGTACCGAGACCCCGTACTTAATCGGCCCCGGTGCCTAATTATAAAAGACCGGGGGACCGATAAGCTCTGA
>JBBPDC010167452.1:0-17592 GCA_037974485.1 Hemigrammopetersius urotaenia | reverse complement strand
ACAGAGAGAGAGAGAGAGAGAAAGACAGAGAGAGAGAGAGAGAGAGAGAGAGAGAGACAGAGAGAGAGAGAGACAGGGAGAGACAGAGACAGAGACAGCGAGCAAGAGTGACAGAGAGAACACTCTGAAAGGGGCGTACACACCCCTGGAGGGTCGGGAAGCATCTCAATTAAATGTGGTTTCTGCCATTTTCTTATGTGATCCACTGAACACTTCAGGAAAAGTTGTTAAACCAAAAGCTACACATTCCAATTTACACTAATGCCAAGTGTTATAATTGATCTGAGGCCAAAAAGTGTCCATAGGGACGCCAGCAGAAACAGCAGAGGTTGTTTTTCTTGATTCTGAACCATGCTTTCACATTTACGGCCTGCAATGAGGGCCTCGGTCTAACAGGCATGGTTCACACTGATAGACAGTCATTTTCTGAACAGGAACTCAGACCCAGCGCCTGTGACGACTCGTGTCCACTGCACAGTGGGATGCGTGCTAAAATATTTTCGCAGTGCACTATGGGATATATCCTGAAACAGGATGTTACTTCATTGCGTTTCCCTGTTTTCTTGTTCTTATCAGTTGTAAAATAGAAGCTGCAGAACTACACGGACTTAAAAATAGATGAACAATAAATCTGTAAAAGAAATAACGTGTTTATGGAATCATTAGCACACAGTTACTCCGTGTGGGACTTGTTTTTCTCTGCTTCATACATTTTAGTCTGTTTTGTGAGACCATTCCTGCGCTAACATGCACTGACTGAGTATCTTTTCCCTCTTTAACCTCATCTCATCTCTTCATTCAAATCCATGCAATAACCACAAGCCTCTCACATTTACATAATAACCTCATAAAACCACTTAATGCACAAAAACTGAAACACCAAGACACTTTAAAGTACACACACTGATCAGCCATTACATTTAACCACTTGTGCAGGTCGTACACATGCCTTCAAAACAAGCTCAGATCCATCAACACAAGATCTGGGGTATTAGTACATTTGATATCTGGAACTACAACATACCAGCAGAGCCTTTAAGTTGTGTAAATTGTAGTGGGGTGTCCATGGATTGGACTAGTTTGTCTAGGACGTCCCACATATGAGACTTTAACAGCTCTTTATAATGTTTCTCAAATCACTGCTGAACAGTTTTTGCATTATCCTGCTGAAGGAAGCCACTGCCATTAAAAAGCATTAATAAAAATAATGAAAAGGCACAAAAAAGTATTAAAAAGCATTTGTGCTACAGTGGCTCTTCTGTTGGATCGGAAAAGACAGACTAGGCTTCAGACTCCACACTTGGACCATGATGCACATCTAGAGCACACCGTTACATTCCAGAATTCTGTTTGTCACTTCACTGCTGATGCAACATTTGCACAATTACTGGATATTAATATAATGGTCAAATTCTGGATCCAAGAAATGTACAAAAAGCATAATGTTCCTCATTATTTGTAATTTGAATAAAGACTTAGTATGCTTCATCGCTTGCTCGATACAGTAATATTTCTGGTAATGAAACATCATTACTGTTCATGCAGTTAATGTCCAATGTTGGAATATGAAGAATTACTTTAGAAGAGAAGTCATTAGTCTTCTCTGATCACATTATACTAAATTGCATATTTTTCTTTCTGGTTTAGAGTCCTCTATATGTCATTTTATTACTTGTAAATATTGTTGCTGGTCCTCTGGTTTTCCCTCCTTGAACCACTTTTAGTAGGTGCGGACTACTGCATTGTTCAAACACCTCACAAGACCTTCTGTTTTGAAGATGCTTTGCCCCAGTCATGTATCTATAACAATTTGGACTTAATCAAAGTTACTTAGATTCCTGTTTTTCCAGTTTTTTGCTTCCAACAACTCAACTTCACTTTCCTGTCAGTGGTTTTGTTCTGGCTGAACAATGTATTTGCAGTTTCTGCGGTCAGAGAGGACTAACGACTTTCTCTTTAAAAGTAATTCTTCATATTCTAACGTTGGACATTAACTGCATGAACAGTAATGCTGTTGCAGAAACATTACTGTATCGAGCAAGCAATGAAGCATACAAAGTCTTTATTCAAATTAAAAACAATGAGGAACATTATGCTTTTTGTACATTTCTTGGATCTTTTCAACATATTCTACATATCTAGTGTCTTGTTCAACTCAACATCATGCCTGTAACTCACTGTGTTTTTTTTATTTTATGTGGTAAATCCAGCACAGCAGCGTTATCAACACCAATCTTTCCACAGCTGCGGTCCCAAATACAAACTGCTCGGAGATTAAATGGGCCAGACATATAATTAACCCTTATAAGGGGTTTCCCTGAAGTTCTGAACCTCACTGTGAAGGCGGCCTGGCGCTGGGGCTGCTGTGTCGGTGCGTTGGTGGTGGTGGTGGTGGTGATGAGGCGGGCAGCACTGCGCCAAAACCTCATTAAGCCACTGATCCCCTGATGTCGGGCCACATTTCCATCACATCCTATCATTGCATAATATCTGGCTCTGGATCGTCTCTTCACACAGTGACTGATTCCAGATCAGGTCTTGCCTGCTGAGAGCTAAACACACACCATTATCATGAAAACCACTCGAATGGATCTCGGAGCAAAACACTGACGCTCTTGTTCCCTTCCCCCTGCTCTGCTTTTCCTTTTCGGCTCATTCGGGACGGTGTTCGCTGTGACAGACACTTAGAGACCGTAAATGGAGAGTCGCTTCCAGGTGCATAGTGTTCATTAACAGCGGTTACTCACTGCCAGCAATTCAATACATACATCAAAGCCATTTATTTAAGTTACATTTTTTTTTACATTTATTTAGGTTAATTTGTAAAGATTTATTAAGACCTTTACTTCATAATTCTATGCCTCATAAACATGTGACATATAGTACTGTGGAACAGCCTTAGACTCCTGTGCAAACTGTTTAAACCATTTATCCAAGCAGTGAGGGACGTTCTGCCTGTAAATACACAAGTTAACATTAGAATAAGTGTAAACAAACAAGAAAGCAGTAAATAATATCAAGAAATGTTTTGTGAGCTGGTTCGAAGAACACAGGTTCGGTTCCAGATTTCGACTTTGCATGAATTTGTAAAACTCCACCAGCAGCTCAAATGCTTTAATCTAATGAAATAGTGACTGAGCTGAACCAGATATTTGAGGTATTTGATGAGAACTACAGTGTAATACTGGGCTTCCATGAGGAGAGGTCTGGAAATGATTAAGCAAACACATAGATCACTATATACTGTATTCATATATTTTGTATACATTCCAATATTAATTAGCTCCTCACCATCAGAACCTGCAAATTACACAACCCTTCTCTTTCAGTCAGACAGTTAAGTCCACTAATTAACACTTTAACCCCAAATTTTAATCCTAAAAGCTAAACCATCAGTTGTTCATGCATTATATAATATCTGCTGACCCTTTTAAAGTATTGCATTCAAATTACTTCACAGTAATGAGAAAATGTTATAGACTTTTTTGCAAATGAACAAGCTAGAATAGTCTTGTCATTGAAATAGTCAAACTTAGTTGTCATCTCAGCTGCACATGCACACAGAGACGAGGCTCCAGATTTTACAGAGTACAATAAGACACAGAAAATACACGTATATATACACACTTAAACTACTAATATAAACTCTAACCATTTGTAAAAATGCACAATTAGTACAAGGGTAATTTTTAACATCCAAAAATTGTGCAAATGTTGCATCAGCAGTCAAGTGGAAAGCGAACTGGAATGTAATTGTGTGCTTTATATGTTCAAATGATCAGCAGCAGTTCAATATAAATACAGTATACAGTCAATCTCTAAAAATATAGTAACTTTGAGGCAGAACTCTTTTAACTGCCTTACAGTATGCATTCATTCACCACTCACTCAGTTTACGGAGTATCTTGTAGCTACTTTCCAGCCCGTTTGGCTCCAAACTTGTATGTTTTACTTTTGGCATCGGAAAGAAATTCCTTCGTTCATTGTAACCACTTAATCCTCACCAGGGTCACAGGGACCCGGAAACTATCCCACTCTGCCCACCACCACAGGGCACACACACACACACACACACACACACACACACACACACACACACACACACACACCATTCCCTCACACACCTCCCCTCAATTTAGAATCCCCAAAAACCTGACACACGTCTTTGGACTGTGGGAGAAACCCAGAGACCCTGGGGCAAACCCACGTCACCACGAGGAGAACATGCAAACTCCACACACACACACAAGGTCCCAGAATCGAACCCCCAACCCTGGAGGTAGGAGGCAACACCACTACGCACTGTGCCACCATGAAGTCTTCAGTCTTTTATTATTTGCTGTCTAAGAGCTCACTGCCTAGAATTCAGTACCTAAAAGAAGGTTCCATGCAGGAATGTTACCTTGGGAAGTAGCCAGCTGTGGTTTTAATGGATGGTTTATGGTCAATATGCTTTCCTCCATCACCCTGCACACTTAGTGTGAAGTGGCCATTCTGTCATACATGAACAGCACAGCACACAGTGTGAACAGCACAAAGTTATTCCTCTGTTTTTAACCCATTCACCAATGCCCTAACCACCACGTCACCAGCCGCCCCTTCTCTAGAACACACCATTATTGGATGCATTACGACTGAAAGAGAAAGGTTGTGCAATTTGCAGGTTCCAATGGTGTCTTAGTGAAGAACTGTCTCACTCCTTCTGTCCATCTTGGAGAATCTGTGCAAATAAAAGTTAGATGGTGGCTTGGCATCGCTTCTGTCCCAGTGGAGTGTGATTATCTTTGATTTTTCTTTGGATAGAGAACATTCTGAACCCTCCAACTACAATATCTGTCTTCCCTGAAGAACTTCCCAAAAGGCCATTTTAAGAACGCACAGTTCTGGGGAAAATGCCTTAGACATCTAAGAAAATTATATTTAAAACCTGTTTAGCTGAGGAGCTCATTAATATTAGAATGTATACAAAATATATGAATACAGTAAATAGTGATCTATGTGTTTGCTTAATTATCTCCAGATCTCTCCTCATGGAAGCCCAGTATTACACTGTAGTTTTCACCAAATACATTAAGTATCTGGTTCAGCTCAGTCGATATTTCATTAGATTAAACCATTTGAGCTACTAGTGGAGTTTTACAAATTCATGCAAAGTTGAAATCTGGAACTGAACCTGAGTTCTCCAAACCAGCTCACAAAACATTTGGATGTAATTATACCATTTTTATCTAATTGCACTAATTTTTCCACATGCTCTTTGTCCAAATACTGTAATATATTTTGTATGTCGTATTGTGATTACATTTTTACCACGTTGCTCATTGTTGACTTTTTCTCGCTCTCTTTCTTCCAGACACAGCACGGTCCATGAAGAGGGCTCTATCTACCTGCTCCATCGCATGTTTTTTTTCCCCCCTTTTCTTCCCCCTCACTACGTGACATACTCTCACTCCAATTTCAACAACAAACAGCACCCGCCCACTCTCTCACTCTCTCCTTCATTTTATCTCTCTCTCTCCCTCTCGTTTTGGGCTGTTGCACACACGGCGCCCCTCTGCCTCAGGAGTTGTCCTCCAGCCCATCCTCAATGGGCCCTCTGTATTCCCCCTCTCCTCTCTCTTCCTTTCTCCCTCCCTTCCTCCCTCTCTCCCCCTCCCTCTCTCCCTCCCTTCTTCTCCAGTCCCATCCTTTATGACCCTCTTATCTGATTGCTAACTCTTCCACACCAGCCGTCTCTCATTACACCTCCGCACAAGGCTTTATACAGTTCTCTCTTATGCCATAACCTTACATAAGCTTATAGAGGCAAATCACCTGTGTGTTTGGGTGCATGTGTGTGTTCCCGTCGGTGTATTTATTTTGTGCGGACATGCATTTCTGCCACTACATACATTACCAGTTAAAGGTTTTTGAACACACGTTTTACATTTGCACGCTACTCACTTAATATTAGCCAAAAAATTATATTTACTATTAATCACTACTGACCTATTACCAGACAACTTATATAGTATATAAAAGTGCTTTTATAGTTAAAGGATGAATTGGAATTTGATTATAACTTGTTTTATGTGACAGTTGTCCATACAACTTTTACAGTTGTTCAACGTTCCAATGTTGAAGCGGTAAAAACCATTGACTTTTAACTGTATCTACGCAAAAGTTTTTCAGCTCTGGCCTTGTCACAAAAAACTTTGTGTCTCCAATCCGGCATCAGTATCAAAGAAGAAAGACTTTCTTTACATCACTGTACATTAATGCTTTGAGAATTTATTCAATGAATAAGGCATATTTCCACACCATCTGTTCACTGTGAAACGTATAATGTGTTTTCAAAAGGTGCACAAAAATAAAACCTAAAGAAAATGCATGCATCCAAGTATTTCCTTACAAAAACAGTCACCTATGTTTCACATGGAAAGATTTTTTTCATTCATCTATGTGAAAAATTACTAAAAAGGCCTAAAAGGTGTTCAAAAACCACACATCGTATTCACATGTGTTTTCTCTTGACTATAATGAAATCAGTTCAGGCCCAAGCGATGCCAACCCCATCTGTGACCGGGAGTCCATAACTGGCCTCGTTCTCTCTCTCAGTGGGTACAATTTCAATCCCTGCAACTCTCAGTACTAACCAGCACCAGTGTCTGTTAGATAACATAACAGAACTGGCGTGTAGTGTTCTCCTCCAAGCGTGTTGAGCTGCTCAATAATGTATTAGCAGCAGTTTATGATAAACGACTTCATTCAATAAGCTTGGTAGCCATGTGTTTTGAGAGGGATCTAGACCTGGACGTGACGAAAACTGGAAGAAAACCTGTCTCAAATCCATCTACTGGTTTGTGTGTCTTTCTGTTTATGCCAGTGCATGTGTGTTTGTGCAAGAGTTTGTCTGTGGCTTGGATGGAGACTATGAAAGGCCTATTTGTGTGATGGAATATCTGTTAGCACAGAACAGACCTAATGTATGCAAAAGGGCGAGAGAACGAAAGAAGAGAAAGGGAGAGATAGAGGCTTAGAAAGGGCAAGAAAAACAACAGTTTCAGCCCCTGTTGTTTTTGGAGGGATTGAGTATCTCCTAGGCCGAGGCACTTTTCCTCCCTCTCTCTATCTGATCTGTTAAAAGTTGAGTTTTTTGAGGGAGGAAAAGTTGGTGTGAGCGAGAGAACGTGTCCATCCATCCAGCTCTTGACCCATTTTCAGAGAGAGAGACAGGGAAGGAGAGAGGAGAGAGAAACATTGCTAAAATTCCTATGTCGCCAGAGAGGATGTTTATCAACCACATCTCCAGCGGAGCGCCACACACAAACATGCACTCATATCGTGCTCTCTCTCTCTCTCTCTTTCTCAAACACACACACACACACACACCGACTGTGCTGAAAGGCCCGCCTGTCTAGTACCTTGTCAGACCACACCTGTTCAAGGGCAGCTGGGATAACATCACTCCTGACGTGCCATCAGGCATCGCAGAAGACTAAACCATCAGACAGAATCAGATCTGAACCAGGAACAGATCAGATTCTACCTTAACTACTGCGCTCCATGAAGATTCTGACCCAAATATGCTCGTTATCACACAAAATGCAGCTGGGAAAAAAAAGAAGTATAAATAAGTGGCTTCTTTATATTATGAAGGACAGAACCACTGATTTGTGAGGATTTATCAGGTGCCATTTTTCCATGTTTAAGTTGGTGGGAACCAAGTGCTCACCTATAAAAATACAGCAACAACTGGTAAGTTTAAAGAGTATCATGTCAAATTTACGCGAAACATGTTGAAGGCATCCCAACAACAGCACCTAACACGAGCCCTTTATAAGAAGGTGTTTATGAGGCACTTTTAACCAAAACAGAAAAGCAAAGAAAGCTGGGAGGCTCCTCCCCCTTCACCAGAACATTTATAGTCATAAAATAAACACACTTTTCATATTTTACTGTGTATCAGCCGGTTATCCCATTACAGTCATGTGACTTCGTCTTCTGCTGTATTTCAATGGGGGAGCGATAATTCAGAATGAAAAGATTATTATCAGTTCTGTGAATACCAGACCTGAAAAACAGTGACACGCTGCATTAAACGTTAGGTAGATCAGCAAGGTCACTGACTGCAAGGTTAATAAATATGACTGGTTTTGATGGCTTTTATATTCAAGCTCATAGAACTTTTCTTTATTGTCGCTCGTGAATGAATCTGTACAGCACAAAGAATATATTTTGAATATATCGTTCCAGGTGTGAAATACTGTCCATACGAGTGACCTTGAAGATGCTTAGCGGTTTGTCACACTCTGAAATCGCGAAGACAGTTGCGCCGCTACATTCCGCAACATTTCATTTACACAAAATGTCAAAATCGAGAATATACAATAATCTCAGTGTGTTCAGGGTGAAGCACTTCCACCACAATACCTCTTTCAGCCTCCCTTTCGCAAACGTTCATATCTGACATTCCAACAGCAAAAACCACGGTGTTGCCAAAAACAGCTCCTATAGTGGAGCCCCTACAGCCCCTCCGGAGAGGAAGAAGCCTTGGACAATAAATATGAAAGCATCAAGGACACTGATAAATAAAAGCCAGACATGTTTGACCACATGACTGAGAAAATTTCTGGAAGCCTCCAGAAATCAATGAACACTTTGACTTGAAATGGATGGCTGTAAAAGACGCTTGACAATCTCTTAAGGCCACCACCTGAGCTACCTGAGATACCCAATACCACTGATGTTCTGAAATTCATGCCACCTCACAGTGAGGGTCCTGGGTTCCATTTCTTTCTGTGTGAGGTTTTCATGTTCTCCCATCTGACTCCCTCTGGCTACAGAACTGAAATCAGCCAGGCTGTCTCTCCTCAAGAGCACACAGTACTGCCAAAAGTCTTAGGTGTCTATTTTCTCAGCGTGTGTCTTTCTGCTTGCAAAGTTAACATTAAAATAAGAAAGCAGTAAATGGTATCAATATTTGTTTTGTTTGTATAAAAGTAGTTGATATTGTGAGAGCTGGTGAGGAGAACACAGGTTCGGTTCCAGGTTCCTCCTTGGTTCCTCCAGCCGTTGTTTGGATTTGTGAAACTCCATCAGCAGCTCCTGATTTCATTTAAAGAAGGACTGATCGAGTCAAACCAGATTTCTGATGAAACTAAAGTAATATCGGACTTCCACAAGAACACACTGCTATACTGAACATAAAACACTCACTGCCCATCTATACAGCTTTTTAACATTATTTTTGCAAATGCCTTAAACTTTGCATGGTACCATACATCATCTCATATAGAAATGCATCCAGCGTCTATTTTCATGGCTCATCCCAGTTTCTTTTCAGTTTTCCAATTTTTGTTAGCTTTTTTTTAACCCAAAATTCACATGTGGGCTGAATGAAGATGTGAAACACATGAGAACATCTCCAATGTTTCTATTAGTCAGTGTTGCAACATGAATAACATTATCAGCTCTGTTAAAGTCATAAATAACAACCAACTGCCCTTAAAAACCACAGTGCTGTCATCAAACGTTAGAGGTGACAGTAGAGACGTTTTAGTAAGAATCGTGCATTATTATGTAACAGCTTTTTGGCACAGACGTATTCAAAAACAGCAAGAATTTGATCCCTTACTTACCTCACTACATTACACAGACCAGCTATGTCAAAATAATACATTTCCCAAATGTTAGTTTTGAGCAAAAATATCCACTGATTCTGATTCTGAAGGCTTTCTTACAAATGTCAAACCATATGTTACAGTGTACAACACAACATTACAACATCACTATGCAAAGTAGACAGCAATACTCTAAAAATTAGAGATAAAAAATTAAGAATTACAAATAAATATCAGCTGCTTATCATATAAAAAGCAAGAAAAATAAAACAGCACAGTAACTTGCAGTCATAATTGTGGATCATTGTAAGTATTAGACAATGTGGCCTATAATAAGAATATGGTTTATGTCTTGTCTTCCTCTAAATAACTGAGCTTAAAAATAAGCTGTTCATTCAAAAAACTTTTGATGATGGGCATCTGAAAGTAGGCCATCATGCTCAAATTTCTCAAAACGCTCTACTACCCCACAGGAAGAGATACACAACATGTGGGAGGGGGCAAATCAAGATACATCTGAACCCACAGTGGATTGGATTCATTCCTTTTTTCCTTCCGATACCAGATCCAGCATTTTCTGCTTTTACCTGGTATCAGATCTGTGCCATGTCCAGTTAATACAGCAATTCTCTCAGCTGATTCAAGCTCAGTTACTAGCAATGAATTCATGCCTTGTCATGCTCTCATCTCTGGTTATATGTGGTGTAGTTGTGTGTGTGTCTGTGTTTGTGAATGAATATATATATATATATGACTGTTACTGAATCAATCACATGAAAAAGTTCAGCATGACAGCTCAGCTGACAGATACCGAACAGACAGAAGTATTTACACATTGCACGGGTGTCTATCAGTCCAGTACAGACTCTGCAGTGGGACATCTTCACTGCAGTCAGACAGAACTGCAGGCTAACAGCCACCAGCCCAGCTCCAGCATCAAAAAATGAAGCTACGAACCACTGTGCATCAAATCTGCTCTTACAGCCCCCTGGACCACTCGAGTGTTTTTCCGCCTCTAACACTTCCTTCAAACCTCACGAAGGGTTTATTAAAGGAGCCATTAAAGCTGAGTCAGGTGCAGGGAATACACTGAGCAGGTCTTAAGTCTGGCGACATGAAACAGTGTAGAAACAAAACACACAAGAGCCTGGAAAAATCTTCACATACAGATGCATTCAAACCTCATTCAGAAGGGTGTCCAAAAGTTTGTAGACACCTGCTCATTTGTTTCTATTGAACTCAAGGGTATTATTACAGCCTATGCTCTTTCTGAGAAGGCTTTACACTAGATGATGGAATACTACTGTGAGGATTTGATTGCAATCAGCCACAAGAACATCAGGTACTGATGTTGTATCATCACAAACTCCACTCCAAATCATCCCAAAGGTGATGGACGGAAACCCATCACTCCATAAAACATAGTTCCGCTGCTCCACAGCCCAGTGCTGGGGGCTTTATGCCCCTCTAGATGCGGCCTGGCATGGGGCATGGTGACCTGAGGCTCAGGTGCAGCTGCTCCAGTGTCCAATTGTAGCTATGAGTTAATTAAACATCAATAGGTGCACCTTAAAGACATATAGCAAACACACGGTCGTACTCATTAGATGGGATGAACTTTTTTGCACGTTGCGTGACGTGTGTGAGCCAAAGCAGGCAGCGTGTGCGAGAAACTGACGCTGCGGAGAGTGGCGGACAGAGGGGGGGGGGCAGGTCGGACCGTACCTTCTCCTCGGCGTCCTCCACCTCCTCCCCGGGGCTCTGTGCAGATGTGCTCGCTCCCATCGTCAGGCGAAGCGATCAGACCCGGGAGATCAACAACAGACAGAACACAGACCCAGATAGACAGCCCAGCACGGCCACAGCAGCTCCCAGCGCAGGCTCGTCCGGATTCTGGAGGGATGAAATGGCTGAGAGCACTTTTAGGAGCCCACCCCCTCCCCCCTCCGCCCTCCGCCCTCCGCCTCCTGCAGACCCGCCCTGCTCCACTGAGAGCAACCTGCACCCAGCAGCACGATCACAGAGAGAGAGAGAGAGAGAGAGAGAGAGAGAGAGAGAGAGAGAGAAAGAAAGACAAGGGGGGGGGGAGGGTTATGAGTTTGAGTTACAGTAAACAGCACAATGAAGGATGACAAAAAGTCCAGGCTTTCCTTTTTTCTTTTTCTCTTAATGTTTAATCAAGTAGTTACTTTGCTGGGAACTCCTGATCGATCAATCAATCTACATATCTTTCTGTCTGTCTGTCGATCTGTCTGTCTGCCTATCTGTCTATCTGTCTGTCTGCCTGCCTGTCTTTCTATCTGTCTGACTGTATGTCTGCCTGCCTGCCTATCTGTCTGTCTGTCATGCCTATCTGTCTGCCTGCCTGCCTATCTGTCTGTCTGTCTGCCTATCTGTCTACCTGCCTGTCTTTATATCTGTCTGTCTGTCTGTCTGCCTGCCTGTCTTTCTATCTGTCTGTCTGTCTGTCTGTCTGTCTGCCTATCTGTCTACCTGCCTGTCTTTATATCTGTCTGTCTGTCTGTCTGTCTGCCTGCCTGTCTTTCTATCTGTCTGTCTGTCTGTCTGTCTGCCTATCTGTCTATCTGTCTGTCTGTCTGCCTATCTGTCTACCTGCCTGTCTTTATATCTGTCTGCCTGTCTATGTATCTGTCTATCTGTCTGTCTGTCTGTCTGCCTATCTGTCTATCTTAATTTATTTTTATTCTTTCATATCTATGTTTGTCTTGTCAATGTATGCAAAGTACAGTCATTATCATCACGATCTTTATTATTATTAGTTAGACAAAACACAGTAGTACTGCTGTCTGTGTTTACATACTTAAAATTCCAAACAAACGAAAGCAGATCATTTTATACGATGTATATGATTTTATATGGGTTACATTTTGCTCTGAGAGAGCAGCAAAGCCACAGGAGACTCTGAGGAAGAGCTGAGGAAATACCACATTAAGACAGGCAGGGGCAAAGATCCCAGCAGAGAGTCTCTGTGGGCGAGAGTGGCAGAGATCACTCAGCCTCTGGCCTCCCTCACTGTCATTTTCTCTGGATTCCTCACACTAATTACAGAGCCATGTGTTTAACCAACTTCACACAAGCCAGGCTTCTGCAGCTCCAGTTGAGAATAAACAAGTACAGTAGCTCAGATTTACAGTCCACCAGACCTAGAGAGAAACACTTCAAAACACAGGACAGGGACTGGCAGCCCAATCAGGTCCACAATCTTAACCATACAGTATAAAATATATATAAACATGACTGTGTACATACAGCAGTGAAGTAATTTCAGTTCAGTATTCGGGTAATTTCAGGCGCTGCACGTGAAAATCAGACTGAAAGATTTGATGTTACGGCTCAAAATAGCTTTTCACACTCACTAAAATTAGCCCAACATGGCAAAGAGATAGAGAGAGAGTTTAGAGTCATGAATAGATAGACAGACAGACTGAGAACAAGGTTATTACAAGGATGGGTGGAAGGAAGGAAGGAAGGATGGAAAAAAGGAAGAAACGAAGGAAGGATGGATGGATGGATGGATGGATGTATGGACGGACGGATAGACAGACAGACAGACAAATAGATAGATGGATGGATGGATGGATGGATGGATGGATGGATGGATGGATGGATGGATGGATGGATGGATGGATGGATGGATAGACAGACATATGGAGGGATGGAAGATGGATTGAAAGACAGACAGACAAGCAGACATGCGTATAGATGGCCAGATGTAGCGAATAATGTGCAATGCTGCGTAATTCATTGAAATAATTCATATAAATCCAAAAAATCAAGGAAATTATTTGTGAAAAGGTTTTTTTTTGTAAATGCCTTGTGGCAATTTATGTCTCACAACCGGTTGCTCACAAACAGGTTGCACACCCTGCAGCTGCCAGTTGTTGTTGTTTTTTTGTTCCCCCAAAGTTTGATCAGCATGTGTTCTGCCCAGCGAGAGGAAAAACATGCTGGATCGTGTGTGCATGAATATCTAACAGCCCCACAGGGCCATCAGCCACCCCCCACCTTCAACGGTCAGACCACGTCTCTCTGTTTCTGCTGCTGGCGCACAGACTCCTGAAACAAATCTGAATGTTGGTAAGGACAGTGTGGCCGCTAATGGTCTCTGTTCAGAATCAAAGCTACAGGCCTATTCTGAATGTGCTGATATCTTAAAAAGGGGTCACGCATTAATAAGAATGCATCATCCTGGTGGTCTACATCAGGAAATGTGTGGATGTTGTAACCACAAGAAAGTTATTTAGGCCACCAACCTACAACCTTTGGATGGGTAGTGAAGTTCTCAGCCTATGATGCAAGTCTGGCCACAATTAAATTTTGCATCAGCCAGAAACAACCAGAAAACTGGCATCTGATATGCAAAACTTCAGTATTCACTGCAGATAGAGAGTCGTTTCAGCACTGCCTCAGGTCAGGAACACCCCAGGGTGCTCAGACAAGCACTGACCAAAAGAGCAAACCCATCTCCATAACAACTGCTGGTGCATTCCTGCCAGATGAACTCAACACCTTTTATGTGCTTTCTGAAAGGGGTAAAACCTGAATAGCCCCAGATTTCACTGATAGCCAGGAGCTGCTGCCGTCCATAGAAGAACACAGTGCTGGTTCATACTGGGTGATGTTTACAGGACATATTGGGTACTGAAGAGCTTGAGAGCTTCAGATGTCTAAAATTCAGCATTTTTCTTTTCTCCTTTTTGTCTATCTGATAAACAAACACAAACTGCATTTATTTTCCTTTGGTGTCATTTTAAGAGAACTGAACAAAAGAGTTCAGTCAAAACAAGCCAATTGAGATTGGTAGGACATACTTTGTAGCATCCAGGAAGCACGAGGTTCATTGACATTAGCAAAGGGGAATCCCACTATTTAAAAACAGTGTTTAGTTTAATTGAAGTCATTCAGTGTGGTTTAATGTTAAATGCACCATTCTAGAGTCAGAACAGAACACAAAGGAGGTGATGAGAACCAGATGAGGAGTTTCTGCATGAAATGGTTTAGAATTTATTGTCTGACAAAGTATGCAGTGAATGGGATGTAAACTCTGTATCAATACTCCTGATTCCAGAAGAACTGTTGGATTTACCTGTGCACACACATACAGACCGTTAAAGTATTATGATGTTCCTCATTATAAATCTGACTAAAGTGAAAGAGTGAGTGACTGTTGAGGTGTGATTATCAAAAACAGCTTGTAAACTTCCAAAGAAGTCTCAGGAAAGCCAGCCTGTCTAACCAGAAGATCAAGGTGCAGCCCAGCTTCATCATTTCCATTTACAGCATTTGGAAGACACTTCTTTCCAAAGCGACAGTACTTGCATATCACAGGTGTTGGTGAATGTAGTGTTGGGACTTTCAAGTGTAGGTGAATGTAGTGTTAGAAGTCTTGCCCGAGGAAATTAGGAATCAAACCCACTCTCCTGACTGGAGGGCAGTGATGTTATCAACTAGACTAACCAACCAATCATCATCACCGGAGCTTCACTGATACACATACAGAACATATGGTCAATCTAAGGAAACCTCACACTGTGCATTCTGGCAAAAAACCTTCTAATATTTGGCAGGTGGCTCTATCGCAGGTATTCTCAAAGTCCAGTCCCCCAGAACTGCAAGTCATCCTGGTCTCCGTCCTCACATTATATTAGGAATTCACTGACGCAATGCAATAAAGTGGATGCTTCAATAAATTGTTAGTTTTGTGAAATATAACAGCCTGCGATTAACCAAAGCAACATTGTCAGTCGGAGCACGCATGACGCAACGTTGGCGCTTCAATTCTCAGGCTTCACATCCACATTAGCAAGTCTGCTGAGGCTAATAGGCTAACAGGCATTCGCGGGAAGTCCTGTGAGCACGAGTGAGTGAAATCCCTGCGTCATTATAAGCAACAAATCTGATAAAAAGCTCATATCGCAGCTGCTTGACAAATAAAGATTTAAGGTAACCACACCTTTTGTGCCAAGATTTAAGGAGCTTATTAATAGCAGACAGGGCCGTTTTTAACACTAGACTGCTCTGTATTTCAGGACGTCTAATTTTTACCTCATTTATTTTGATGTTTCACTGTCTTGTTCTGTCGCACTTTTTACAAAGCCACTTTATTTGTTAAGGTATAAATGTAATTAAGTTAATCAAAGTTAGTGTTAAATCTTTTCATTAAACTACAGTGCATACTACAGAGTAGATTAGGTTCACAACAGCACCATTTCCTTGTATGTTGTAAGCAAATGTAATTAAAGGGATTTGCTTATCACTTGTCGTCACAGACTTCTGACCTTATCTACAAATTAGATTTGGGCCTTCGAATGTAAAGTTTAGAACTCCTGCTCTAAAAGCCATCACAATAGATCAGCGGGGCTATCAAGCTGATGAACTATGCGAGTACTGACTGGTCCACTGTTCAATTGAATTCAATTTCAGAGCAACACAGCACTTCTCATTTTTTGATCAATAAAATAATTTACTTAGACTTTGTTAATCCATATGAAACTTGCCATGCTTAAAGCCCCTCATGGCTGATATGAAATAAGACGTTTGTGTCTGTAGGTGGATGTATCGGTTTGTGTTAGCGGCCCATGAGGTGGGACAGGCACAAGGCACTTTTAGGTCAAATATTCGCCCACCATTATGGCAAATTGGCCTCTAGGAGACATAAGACCAATACTCGAGTTGAGGGGGGATGAGGAGGTCTGGCATCCCCCCTGAAATGAAAAACAGTCAAAATCATCCCCCTTCTAAAACGAACATCCCCCGTTGCATCCCTTGCACCATTTTAAATAGTACTAACATTTCGGGGGCCTATTTGCACATAGGCCTATTGAGTAAAATACCATGAGCAAGAGGGCATGCCCATTTTTTTTCTTATTGACGTCAGTAAGCGGCATAGCAGGTGACGGTGTTGTGATTTTAACATCATGGCCAAGTGGCATGGACAGCTCGATCTGAGGGACTTCAGATTTAAAAGGGCAAAAAGTAACATTTTAGGTAAGTCTGAAGTCAGAAATATCATTATGTTTTTGCTTTAACAACAATAAAATGGGTACACTGAATGTGTCCGGTAAACTAAACCATCCCCCCTAATTTGTTTTTACGCATCGACTACTGCATAAGACCCTCATTAAGACTTATATGTAGAGTTGGTATACTTAATGATTAACATCAGTGCACAAAATGTGAGCTCCACAAGCCAACATTATGTGACATACAGATTCAAACTTCACACAATTCGACATACTGTATCCAGTCTCTCTTACACATGACCACATTTGCTCACATCTCCTCCAGTATAAATGGCCAGTCTTAAGGTAATCTTGTAGGCTCATTCCTAATGAACCTGCTATAGCCAATTCTAAACAAATTTGCCATAAGGAGTCACCACAACACACTACATGTTTTCTTCTGCTCCACTATGTTTGGTTTATTGTCAAAATATGTTTTGTCTTTAACTCCTTGCGTGACATTTACAAAATGGTCTTCTTTCACCTGCTAATGATTCAGCCGTTATGTGGACAAGTTCATTCATGCATGGACTGATTGACAGACACTGTACCACTGTGGTGCAGCAGAAATGTGAGTGGAACTACAGCATGAGCAAGAGGAACCAAGATTCAGAAGAAGAATCCAACCTTCCTGGGAAATAATGCAGCTATGGGTACAAGTCAGAACAAGTTTACAAGGAAATTTAGACAGAAGCACTGGAATCATACAGAGGGAAGATGCTGGAGATAAGCCAAAGATATAAGTCAAAGATTGCCAAGAAAAAAAACAGACCTCATTTAGCTGTACTGCTGTTTTTTGGATGTATGGCTGTTAGTGTTGCTGTACATCAACAAACTGCGTTCCACAATTTCATTGTTTAATTTGTGTCTCAAAAACGATGGAGACATTTTACTAAAGACACACACACACACACACACACACACACACACACACACACACACACACACACACACACACACACACACAC
>JBBPDC010167443.1:5185-17593 GCA_037974485.1 Hemigrammopetersius urotaenia | reverse complement strand
CACACACACACACACACACACACACACACACACACACACACACACACACACACACACACACACACATACAAACATACTTGTAACACAGTGCTCTAATTAATCCAGGAACTCTTAACTCCTAACCTGAGAAGTTACTGATTTGATCAGCTATGCAAATATTTTTAGGGCTGCCATTTAAAAAAGTATAATCAAGACAAAATAGTTTTGTAATTAACCCCTCCTTTAACTATTTCATCACTCAGGCTGAAGACCAATATACTGCTGTAAAAGCTGTGATTGTAGCCTCTTGTTCTAACGCACAAAGACCGTAAGAGTGCAACACGATGGAGCACTATCAGTCATAGATTGACCACCCCAAAGCCCAGAACTCAACATTACTGAAGCATCCAGACTTTACTGATCAATTACTGAGTGGATCATGTAGACAGAGAACGAAACAAAAGGGAGCTGACGCCTTTAGAAAAGCTTTGGAATTGCCGCCAGGAAACCTGGAGAACTACTCCTGAAGACACTTAAAGGAAAGCTTGTCTAAGAGAGTTCAGACTGTGGTCAGAATGGTGCTCAGACCGAATACTAACTGTAAAACTGGTTAGAATGAAAGAAACGCAATACTTTTGCACAGGACAGCATAAACATATCTGAGATGATTAGTACAAATGTGACTTGAAACTGAAATGGAGTTTCCTGTGCTCAGCTGACCTGATGTTGCTGGGGTCAGAGTCATACGAGTAGGGCCAGACTGGGCCCCAGCTGTGGGGTCACTAAGGTCACACAGCAGCAAGGAGCTCTGACCACAACAAACATCTCACCACCTGCCTTCCCAACTGCAGTCACACCTGCACCACTGGTCAAACAATTACATATTTTAAATGAGAGCTTGATGTAGTTTGTAAACACTCCAAGGTACAAATATACACCCAGGTGAGCTGCAGAACCAGCCCAGTCTGAGCTCCCAGTCCACACCAGTTAAACTTGCCCCATTTGGCCTAGCAGTTAAGCAGGACAAAAAACAGCTTGTGACGTGTAAAAAGAGATTGGAGAATGTGAACTTTGACATAAAACCAAGACACAGGTCTTTAGTGGAGCTCAGGGAAAAGAATCAAATTGAAATAAATGCACTTCCTGGGCCCTTTAAACAAATCCAATCTTCTGTTCTTCAGCCACCCTTCCCACTCTTAGCAACATAAAGAGACACCTGGGACACTCTTCCAACAGGACTGAATAACACACACACACACACACAGTGGTTGTGGGGAGTGAAGACAGTCTGGTCTGATCCCACAGATCCCTTCTAGAACAAACTGTTGAAGAAGTTCATGCTGCTCTGATGACGCTTGTCCACTCCCGAAAATTTCTTACAATGGGTGTCAGAACTGGACCATGGAGTAATGGAAGAAGGTGGTCTGGTCTGATGGATCACATTTTTTTCTACATCAGGTGGACATCTGTGTGTGTGTGTGTGTGTGTGTGTATGTGTGTGTCTTAACTGGGGAAGACCGCAGTTATGGCAGGGGTCGGCAACATAGTGGACCCAAGGACCATATGAGTAGCCCGTTTAAAACCTGTTTAAAAATAGCACAACTCACTAGTGAGCAGCATCTATAATTTTAGATGTAATTTTATCCTGTTGCTATTCTTCTTTAATCACATTTTGTCACGGTGGGCAGAAATGACTGACCTGACACAACCTTGTCGCGTGGCGGAAGAGCTCTAGTGTGACTGGCATGGGAGAGCGGGTGAACCACGCGTTTTAGTCTGAGAACGCTCCAAGCGGAGTTGAGGTTCGCACCAAACGAACCCTCGTTCTCACTCGCACACACAGGTATAGATGAGGTTAGCTCAGAGGAGCGAGAGTACTCACGGTACCGGTATTAATCTGGGACTGGGGACACGTCTGACTGAAGCATGAGACTTCAATGTCTGTGCGAGTGACTACCACCTGTTTCCTCCTTTTATATCTGGCATGCAGTCATTTCCGGTGACTGCACGTGACCTGGTGTGCGTGACACATTTGCATTTATGTAGATTTTAAATTGACAATATCTAAAAAAGGCATTTAAAAATGTTTATTATGTATGATGTTTTGGTAAACTCTGTTCTAGTGTATCATATGGCTCAGCACCCGTGAAGTAGCTCTCAGTTTCAAGAAGGTTGGTGACCCCTGCACTATGGGAAGAAGGTGAGGTGGTGCAGACCAAGTTTAACCCTTCATGGAGATGCTGCTCCCTAATGGCAGTGTCTTCTTGACGCACCCCACACTACAAACACTGTTCAGGAACTATTTGAGGAACATCACAAAGAGCTCAAGGTGCTTCCAAATTCTCCAGAACTCAATCTGATTAAACTGCAAACTAGTTTGATCCATAGAGGCTCTACCTCACAGCTTATAGGACTTAAAGAGTCCTGCCCACAAAAGGGAACAACACTAGTGTTTTAGTGTTGTGGCAGGTATACTAGGTAACATGGGTTTTAAGCCAGAAACTGTCAAAAACTTCACATGGAAGTCTTGGACTAACTGCAGTGCCAGTAGAACATTCCCACTGGAAACTAATCTGGCATTAATCTTGTTCTGGGGAACCAACCCAGACCTGCAGGATCTCTGAGGACTTTGTATGAACAAATGATGAAAATTACCCACAACCTTTAAAAGAACGGTTTGAAAACATTTGAAAAAGGTCGAGCAACCTTATCAAAATTAGTGGAGAGAGGGAGCTAGTGCAAGTGGTTGCTGAGGCCTGACCTATGGACCAGACGTTATAAAGGCATGGTGACTAAGAGCGTCAACTTTTAGCTCCTGTCCTACAGTCCCATTGTAACACAGTCCCACTGTCCCACCATATCACCATCCCACAGCCCAACCGCCCCCCACAATCCCACTTTCCCACTGTCATAGTGTTCCACTTTCCCAGTTACACCAGCCTGAAATAAAGCTCCTGTTCTCCAACAGCCAACCTGAGACCTCCACCTCAGACCACTCACTAACACCAATTTTACACAAAAACTACAACTACCAGTAACAGTAACTGAACAAACTGCACAATAACCACCAGCAACTGACCAGATTCTAGCAATACCCCTACATATATAGCTGTCAATTTGGTCTATTTCTGTCATTGATGCAGATGTGCAGTACCCTCATACACTCAGAAAATCATAATAGAATTTATCATCATAATGATACAAGGTCATCACAGCACACAGCTGGCCAATGCTGGACTGCACCCTGATTACTTTAGTCACTATGAGACAGTGACTGGGTTAATATAATAATGTAAAATACATAAGATGTATCTAAAATCTAGTAAAATTAATATCCATGATTAATATTCAGGATGAAGTCAAATCAGATTGAACAGCTAATCAGTCTAATGTAACATTTTGAGATTTTGAGTATTTTTTCCCTAAAGAATCAGCACTGTCTGGTCAGCAGTTTGGCCCATAAGTGTTTACCTCTCTGTGATGGTTTCCCTCAGTCCACTGGCAACACCCTTCATGACGGTGCTTGCTTTTGGCGTCAGGACCATCTGGGACACGAAGAAGGTTCCTTTGCGTCTGCGGTCCGTCACAGAGGCCTGAAGGAACTGGATGAGCTTGTCTGGGTCGGTGGTGTTGGCCCAGGGGGCGGGCATCATCTGGCCAGGCCACAGGAAAGGCACCTCCAGGGCCATGGGGTTGTGGTAGAAGACTAGCACCTGGTACTCCTTCTCCCACAGGTACTTCAGACTGACCTCCTCTGCAAACACCACTGGGCACAGCCGATCTCCAAATATGCTCCTCAGCATCTGGACCAGCTTCTCATGGTGAAGGTTCTGAACACCGTAGAAGTGATTGAAGTCCAGGAAGACCACCTCCCGGGCATGAGAGGCCAAAAAGGTGCTGATTTGCTCCAGACCCTCCCGCACGGTGGCGCTGAAAAGGCCGTGGGCAAAATAAAGCTCATTGTCGGGGTCTCTGGGTTTGGTGGAGATGCGTAGGTCAAAGAAACGTATGCCTGCCTCCAGTTGGCTGGAGAAGTTCATCGTCTGCGTGGCTAGCCACTTCCTCATCAGCTTCTTGGCCACCGTGCCGAACACAGAGACAAAGTTTTGCACGGTCTCGGGCTGCTCCGGGCCCACCGGAGACGCCTCATCGATGTAGAAGCTGAAGGAATCGTGGGATCCTGCAGGACAGAAGATAAGGAACATTATTGCTCTGCTAAAGAAGTTTATTCCTGAATGACAGAATATAACTTTTCTATAATAATGGGCTCATTATGAGACTCTTGACTGGTTTTCAGCAGCTAATGAAGCTAAACACACAAATACTGAAGTTCTATAATAAAGACTCAAGACACTAGAAATACACAGACTCAGAATCACAGTCTAAAGACTCAAGACTCGACTCCGACTCACACAAGACTCTTCAATACATTATCGCTCATATGTTTTACCCCTAAAACATATGAGCGGTAAACCTTAATATACATGATTGGTCAATACTTGGATACACAAGAGTTTGTCTTTAACTCTAAAATGTAGAAGGGTTGTATGCTGAGCGTTTATCCCTTAAATACATGTGTTTAACCCTCAAAAAAATAAATGTTTAACCTTTTAATACATTCAATTTTAACCTTTAACCCTAAAATACACATCTTTAAATACACATGTGTTTAGCCCTCAAGTACAGGTGTATTTAAATGAGTGTTTAACTCTTAACTTCATGAATTCTAAAGACTAACTGCATGATTGTTTATCCCTTATATGCACTGGTGTTTGAATTTGGGTTGTTAGTGCTGGTGGTGTAGTGGGTAGGATACTTGCCTCTAGACCAAGAGGTCATGGGTTTGAATCCCACCTTCAACACACCACCACTGGGTCCCTGAGCAAGACCCTCAACCCTAAGTTGCTCCAGGGAGAGACTGCCCCCTGTAGTTAGAGAATGGAAGTCGCTTTGGATAAAAGCGTCTGAAAATGCCATAAATGTAAATGATACTCTTGCCTGTCACTGAACTACATGGACAAAATAGAAGAGGTTAATTTGGTCACGGCTCGCTAACCACCTGAGCTATTAATTTAATGTCTAAACATTCTAATTGCGTTTGACGAGAAAACTCAGATGTATGTTATTTCAGTGCCCTTGCTGAGATCTTCATTGCTCAGTTTGGCTGGTTGTGTTTTATGCAATAAACAGGCCTGTCAAAACATGGCTGCATCACCACTGTGAGCTTCACAGCAGTGTCTGAGCAGCAGTTCTCGCCACCCAGACACATTTCAGGCATCAAGCCACACGCTAACAAGAAATATCAGTCACACTGAAACAGGCGCTGTGACGCTAACGAGAACATTTAAAATACAACCCCCCTTTAATTATAGTAAATCAGCCTCAGAAGTTTTCAGATCCAAATCTAATTTCTTTAGGGTCCAATTTTGGGGCTAACATCGCTACACTAGAAGTCAGTAGTCACCCAGTTTGTTTAGAGTAAACACAAACACCCACAACTTCTCTGAACCCTCAAACCACATCCTGCTCTTCATTAGGTTGGATCAGACTTGTGAACATGGTTAAGGACAGAGGATCACTTACTGTGAGCTGTAAAAATAAACTGAACTTCTTCATTATGGTGGATCACCAATCTGATCAACCTTAACGAAGAGCTGGATGTAGAGGGTCCAGAAAGAGTTATATTTTGTTGTTTTGTTGTGAGTCTTTATAGTAATGGGGCTTTAATTACTGGAGACAGCAGATATATATGGGGTTTTTTTGTTTTGACACTGGTTAGGATTTGTAATATCTGTAGTGTGGCCAACATGGAACAGAAATTCAAACTATGCAAAATCTGTGTTCATTAACAGATTTGCTTATGTAGTTTCAGACACTGTGCAATTCTTTGTTATTTAGAAGTTCCACTGAAGAAACAGGTGCAGATGATTCCAGACGATCAGGCAATAATCAGTATACTGGTGGTGCTGAATGCTGAGTGGTTGGAACTCTTTTATCTAGACTCCTTGTATCTTTAAGCACTTGTCATTGTGTCTGTCACTGTGAAACATTTGTTCCCATTTCTTTCATTGAATCTACTCAATATGCCAAAGATGAGTTTGACAGAAAATGGTGTTTGTGAACCAGCAAGGTGATTCAAAGCAAACTATGAAGAAATGAGGGTGGGGGTCAAGATTTTTGCACAGTACTGTACAGCAGCAGTGGGTGTAGTGGGTTTGACACGTGTGGTGATTTAGTCAAGAAGCCAGCATGGCATTTAATGATAAACCGGGGGACCTATCACTTTAACAGGCCTGAGTATGAAGTAAAAGGCTAAATAAAGAGCAAGAGGAGAGTCATTTTACCAGGATGGCTTTCTTTACCTCCCTCACCTCCAATCGCCCGCCACAGTAATGAGAGCATCACTGTAACACACAGTGTCTGTCACGCTGCGGCCTGTTCCATATTACTGCGAGTGTGAGGAAATGGGGAGGGCATGCTAACATAATTAGCATGCATGTCTTGCCAGATGAGCGTCAGCGCAAAGAAAAGGCAACGAACACAGACATCAACCCTTTTCATCTAATCTAACAGAGCACTTTAATGAAAACGGCTGCCCTCATTACCCCACAGCGTCGGAGCTGATGCGCTAATCAATTTGGGAATCTTTCCTGAGTCAGTGAAGATGAATGACCTTTACTGGACCCTCCACTAGTGTCCTTTCATTCAGAATCATTCAGAGGTGGTCCCTCCTCTCCCCATCACTCAGTTTAACTGTCCTCTCTCTCTCTGGGTAGGTATGGCCCCCCTCCATCACTCAGTATATCTGTTCTCCCTCTCCCCATCACTCATACCTGTCTTCTTCATTTGGCCCTGCGCACTCATGCTGAAGTTATAAAGAGTGTTTCATACAAGACTGCTTTTTGAATGAGGCCCATTCAATCAGAACAGAGCTTATTCACATACATCAGTGGCATAGTAACAGAAACAGCCCGAGAGAAGATTAAGAAATGATTAAGAAATCAATTAGGGACATAAACCCCCTCCAATGGCAGCTCAGGGAGGAGATCAAATCCATGCTAATGTAAGATATGGGCTCTTTCATCAGAATAAATACCTTCATACAACAAACACCAGAGCGACAGTTTAATATCTTTCTATAAAATACACCCCCTAGTGGTGAGATGTGGCATCTAATCACTAGGTGGCCTATGGGAAAAGTCTAAGGAGGCCAGACTCTGATTATCTGTACTTTCACTGTCATTGTGTTTTTATTTTATTTCCTGTTTGTATTTGAATTCAATTTTCTTTATGATTGTAATGAACGTCTGTAATGTGTTTTTTTTTTTACTTTGGATTATGAAGCACCTTGAAATGACTCTGTCATAAAAGCACACAAAATAATTAAATAAACAAACAAAAGAATGAAAAAATAAGCAAATTATTACTCTGTCACTTCAGTCGAATAAACAAAGAGCTGTTATTACACAGAGTGCAAGAAATAGCACTTAAACAACAACTAAACAGACCAATCAAAGGCCTTAATTCCCTCCCTAATTTCCTTACTGATGGGCTGTTATCGGAATGATCAGTCACTGTGTGTGTCTGTGTGAGTGTGTGCGAAGTGGTTTTGAATAAATTAGGCTGAAGGAGGTAAAAGCTTCCGTGATGAGTTCTGTGTTCAGAGCTTCATGAAGAAACAAATAAAACACACAACACTTACAACAACCATGTACGGTGGGATTTGGGGGGTTGGGGCTATGATTTTGTTATTGCTATTAATAATAATAATTCAGTTTATCAGACACACACTGTCTGATAAAGGGTCTGATCACACACTCTAATCTTCACACACACTGATAAAGGGTCTGATCACACACTGTACTCTTCACACACACTGATAAAGGGTCTGATCACACGCTGTACTCTTCACACACACTGATAAAGGGTCTGATCACACACTCTACTCTTCACACACTGTTTAATAAAGGGTCTGATTACACTCTACACTCACTCTTTGATCATTTTCACGACTGTAGTGCTAAACTGCTGTAGTAATGAGGTTAGAGCTCCTGTTTTGTTTTTCAGCACCAAAACACGTTTCAAATTACCACCCTTCACACGCGTGAACACAACGACCTTGTGACTGCAGACAGCTCAGCACTCAGACACTCCATCAGAGGAGCAAAAGTCTGCATCCCCACCATGACGCTGCAATTTCATGTCCTGGTCACTTAATCACCTGCATTTATCTTGTTTATTGGAACGGGGCGGCTGGAAATCCGCCTGAGGGCTGAAGGGCCGGATTAGTGATGAGCAGTCGAACGGATGGACAGATTTAAGGCTGAATCAGACAAGAGCAATGCTTCCCTTGGGCTCTATTTCATCGCACAGCTCCAGAAGAAGTTATTGAAATGGTCTTTGGGGCCCAGGCAGCGCAGATCGGCTTATCAGAGGCATGGGCTCACCCAGACCGGGACCCTCAGTAACACCCGAAACCAAAGGCCCTCACAAATCACAGCTCCTCATTTCTCTCACACAGAGATCCTGAAACATGAACACGGCCTTCTCAAATGTCTATTAAAGGGCCCATACGTCCCTCACTTTTTCTGTCTCACGTTCCCCCCTGAGACTCACTAGTCAGTTACAGTCTGTTACAGTACGTTACAGTCCATGATAGACTGTTATAGTTCGTTACAGCTCATGATTGTTCATTATAGTCTGTTACAGTTCGATACAGTCCATTATAATCCATTACAGTCTGTTACAGTCCACAATAGACTATTATTGTCAATTACAGTTTTTTACTGTCTATTAAATTTAATTTGTCTATTTTAGTCTGTTACAGCCCATTACCATCCACTATAGTCCATCACGTCTGTGTGATGCCAAAAACAGGCTAAATACATTTTTACAAGCCTCTCCAGCCTCTCTATATTCCCTAGAATTAAACAGACTTGTGTTTTTAAGACTGATATGTAATGTATGTAAATGTAAACGAACTCTGCTCCTACTGGGTGCTCTATACAGCACCTCTTTGAAGCAGAAGTCTGGGCTAAAACACTTGCAGCACAAATAGGGCGGGGATAAACTGCTGACATCACAAAAAACAGGCGTTCATAATGAACAGCCTAGTTTTCACATGTGATGGAAAGTGTTGGTACATCCTGAAACTTTAATATTCTGTACTTTAAGTATTTAATTTCCTAAAGGTAATGAAGACCTCTGGTTTCCACGGTACAGGTCCTTTAATGGTGCTGCTGTAAATGGTGCTGCTGTAAATGAAGGTCACCGGTGCAAAGCTGGAACATTCAGAACATCATTAGTGAACAGGGGATTAACTCTAAACACACGTTCAGGATAAACCTGCGCAGGAAAGATCCTCCACTCTCCATTATCTGCACTGCTCTGCAAATATTTCCCTAAATAGCCCATCATAACCTGATTATAACCCACAGCCTCCAACACAGCATTCCCCATCATGGTATTCCTCAACATGGCATTCCCAACACATCATTCCTGACACTGCATTCCCAACACAGCATTCCCAACACATAATTCCCTGACACAGCATTCCCGACACAGCATCCCCAACACAGCATTCCCAACACAGCATTCCCAACACATCATTCCTAACACTGCATTCCCAACACATAATTCCCTGACACAGCATTCCCGACACAGCATTCCCAACACAGCATCCCAAACACAGCATTCCCCACACAGCATTCCTGACACAGCATTCCCGACACAGCATTCCCTGACACAGCATTTCTGACACAGCATTCTCGAATCCCGACACAGCATTCCCAACAAGCCATTTCCTAACATGCAATTCCCAACACAGCATTCTCCCAACGTGGAATTCCAACACAGCATTCTCCAACATGGAATTCCAACACAGCATTCTCAACAAGCCATTCCCCAACACGGCATTCCCAACACAGCACTCCCAACACGGCATTCCCAACACAGCATTCCCAACACAGTATTCCCAACACAGCACAACATACTATTACTTACAGAAAATAAACATTCCAACCATGAAATCAGTCGGTTTTTGGAGTCATGGCTATCCATTATAGTCCATTACAGCACATTGCAATCCATTAGTCCTTTACAGTCCACTATAGTCCCTTACAGTCCATTAAAGTTTACTGCAGCCCATCACAGTCCATTATAGTCTGTTACAGTCCATTATAGTCTGTTATACACCATTACAGCCCGTTAAAATCCATTACAGCCTGTTACAGTCCATTACAGTTCAAGTCCGTTACAGTGTGTTACAGGTTGTTAAAGTCAGTTACAGTTTATTAAAGTCTGTTACAGTGTGTTACAGTCTGTTAGTCAATGGACTCAATAATAAAAAATAATGACAATAATAATATACAATATTATAAACATGCTCAACAAAAAAATGTTACCCAAAAAAACAATCCGCAGCCCCCCTCTCCCCACAGATGCTGATGGGGTAGAGGGAGTGATAGGGGAGAGCGAGGACCACTTTACAGTTGGATGTGGATGACTACGCGGATGAAACTTATGACCAGACAAGATGCCTGAGGTGTTCTACTAAAGCTAACCCTATTCATAGAGGAGAATACATGCAGGGTGTCATGAGGCAAATCAGTCCTCAAAGAAATAAATACTTCATTGGAGTCGCTAGCGAGTAAACAACAGTATTTGTGTTGGAAATGTCCGGTTTCACTCACTACTACCACTTTATTTCATTTATACATTTACGCCTGGGTGGCCCAACTCTGGTCCGGCATCTTTGTGGTTCCCCTCAAGGACACACACTAAACCTCAAGATTAATACTTTTGTGTAAAACATTAAGCATTAAATACTCAACAAGAAAACATTAGAAATACGTATAAATGTAATAAATGTAACAGAGACATAGCAGCAACTGAGATTCACTTTGGGTTAGATGATGAAAAAAGAAAAGTATCACAGTTTACAGATCACTGGACAGAAGATCATTCTTCAAAAGGACAATGATCCCAAGCTTCCTCTAAATTGTGCCAAAATTATGTGCAGTCCAAAGAAAAGCAGAAAGTGAATGATGTCTTGGCTTCCCAAGTCTCTGGATCTCTCTCCCATTGAGCTGCAGGGACGAGCTGGAACCCCAAGTTCCAAATGAGAGTCCAGCAAATGAGAGAGAACTGATTGCTGCTAAGAGAGGTGCTGGGGGGGTTTGGACACAGGTTATTTCTGAAAATTGCTGGAATGGATGTAGTGAATCTCCACTACTGTGGTAGAGGAAACCTCATCTGTATTTTATAATAAATACAATAAAGAAACTTGAAAAGTTTGGGGAGTTTGGGTCTCTCGGTGGATCCAGGAGGAGGGAATTGCACTCAGCCCCTTCTATTTGTAGTGTTTTCGTTCGGTTTCGGCGTGGAGAGGCGAGGCCGTGTTCTCGCTGAGCTGTTAGAAAAACTCTGTCTGGAGTGCCTGGCTCAACACGCTCACCGTTACCATGACAACACTGCCATCACTGAGCAGGTGAACTTTTTCAGCTTTTTGAAAAGGGTGGTGTTGGACGGTCTGAAGCGTTTACAGCTCGAGAGGTTCATCAACAGAAGAGCTGGTTCTCCGAGTTTCCACACATCAGAGAGAAAAACGTCCAATTAGAATCAGCTGCTTCTGCCTCATCGCTATCGGCAACAATCAACACATATCCAATCTTTTTACCAAATATTTACCAGTTGCACCAAAATATAGAGAATTACTGAAAATAAAGCAAATGTGTTTAATTATAAAACACATTTATCCTGTAAATAAAGCAGAATTTCTGATATTTAAGGGTAAATTGAGCCTTTGGCAGACGCCCTTATCCAGACTTACAGGGACAGTCCCCCTGGAGCAACTGAGGGTTAAGTGTCTTGCTCAAGTACACACTGATAGGAAGTGGGGATTCAAACCCGCAATTTTGTGGTCATCCGGTTCATGGGCAAGTATTTTACCCCTCAGGCTCCTACCACCCATATTTACTGTTAACTGTTCTCCAATGCTGATCTGTAACATCGTTTATTTTTATAGGTTCATATAATGCACATATGTTTAGATGTTGAGGTTGGAGAGCTCGTCCGAGTCGATCAGTATTACGTTTGTATTAAATAATAAGTGTAAATGTGATTTTGCCAGCGCCCCCCTCGGTGTGGTACAGAAACCCTCCCACTGCAGGCCTCGCTCTGCTGTCACCAGTGCTTCACAAACAGCGGCAGCTGAAAACAATGTCCATGTTTCATTAGTAGAACAGGTGCACACAATTCCGCCTACACAGAAATTATTAACCTCAAATATTTAAAATTATTCTGCCCCCCCCCACTACCTCACTGAGCTACTTCACTCGTAACTCCTATGGCCCATTCTTTATGTTCGTTTGGTTCTTAAAGAACCAAAATTTCGATTATGTCTGTTAAACACTGTTTCTTGCTCTATGT
>JBBPDC010167427.1:0-17593 GCA_037974485.1 Hemigrammopetersius urotaenia | reverse complement strand
TCTATTCCAGCATGACTGTGTCCCAGTGCACAAAGTGAGCTCCATAAAGACATGCTGGAGGAGTTCAGTGTGGAAGAGCTTGTCTGGCAACACAGAGCCATGATCTCAACCCCATCCAGCACCTTTGGGATGAACTGGAACAGAGATTGTGGTCCAGACCTTCTCGTCCAACATCAGTGTCTGACCTCATAAAAGCTCTACAGAAAGAATGGGCACAGATTCCCACAGAAACCCAAAAACCTTTAAAGTCTTCCAAAAAGAGTGGAAGTTGTTATAGCTGCAAAGAGAGACCAATGGTCAGGAGTGTAATGAAGTCCAATCCACTCCAAACTTTCACAAACTTTATGAGGATGACAGATTGACAGCATAGCTTACCTTAAAGTAAACTCAGGTTTATATGCACAGTGATGGATCTTTCCACACAATCTCTTTTATTCTTTTTAATCTGTTCGCTAATATCTGTTGTATTTTGTGTTGTTCTGTGATCCAGGAGGAACATTTACAACTTTGCTTCTAGAATCACTATGAAACCAAATATCTTAATTATACCTCTTAAAATTACCTTAATATTACCCTTACTTTTTCAAATTTGTCTCTTCAAGGGGAATATTCAATAGTTGTACCCCTTAATAAGCCTTAATCTGTGCACTTTTTCCTTTAATTTCCTGTATGAGTAATTAAGGTCAAAATGAAGTCATTTTAAGGGGTAAAATTAGGGCAATTGGTTTTGTGGTGGCTGTATATTTTAAACTCAGCCACTCAGTGTTGTGCATTGCATTCGAGAAATTGATGCCATACTTCTTTGTCTCCAGAGACCAAAGGTTTACGGTCTACGTATTCTACCTCCACTCATCAGTCTAGTTGGGTCATTTGTGATTTAGAATAGACAGTGTTCATAAATGTGTCATTTATCTAGATCTCTTTCTAATACCAAAATCTATATTAAAAGAATTCACGTCACTTAAACAACCTTCATAGCTCAAATTAATGTTATCTTTGTAAGTTATAAATCAAAGATTGTAATATTTGATTTGATTTTGGGGGGGGGGGACCCCACATGCATGATATACTTACAGTAGAGCTTTATGTGTAGAGAAAGTTTCAAGCATTGTCTCTATGGAGTTTGTGTTTGTGTCTGTGCTCAAACGCATTAGCATGTGTAAAGAAGTGTTTTCTTTGTAATTAGATTAGCACTCTATTTATATTCATGATGTAATTATGCTAATGGTTACATACTCAAATAAAACTGAAATTAATACAATCCAAATATTGTGTGATGTGGTTTAAACATGATGTTGATATGAATGTGTTTTGAATGTGACTGGACTGAAATGGTGGAAGGGTGTATTTACAGACAGAAAATAAGCTTTTTCACACTTCCCTTGATGTATAGTGAAAGCTTTTAGAGGATTGAGCTGCACTCACAAGGTCACTGATGGATCGCTTATTGAACCAACACAATCTCACACAGATGCAACAGACTAACGCACATGTGCACATGGTCTAGAGATGTAATGGTCTGATGGCGGTAGGGTGCATAATCCTATAAACGTTCTGTTATGGCCAAAAAGAACCTTCATGCAAGCACATGAACACCCCTTTTTATTTTTTTATCACACAGTAAAGCTGCTGAGTGCTTTATATTATTGAGCAACTTAGTCTACTCTAACTTTGGAAAATAGAAAAGATACGATAGAGAAGATACGGTGCTAAAAATAAATGGAATCTCACACCATATTTACATTTTGACCAAGAGAACAGGTTTTACTTTAGGCGCATTGACCTTGAAAGGGACAGTCCATTATACAGAAGCACTGAATATCCAAAATGGAAGAGAAATTGATTTTAGCATTCTGTCTGGAGACTGTATTATATCTTTTGTGGTTTCACTGTTTGTGGCAGGTATGTTAGCCAGCTAAAGAGCCTCCCTGTTAGCACTATCGCACATCACAGTTACCCTACTGCTTCCACTCATACTAATTTTACAAAATACTCTTAATGCTTCAGCGTACCAAGACATTTTAGACAATGCCAAGCTTCCAACTTTGTGCTCTACAGAATGAATGAGCACAAATTCCCACAGAAACTCTTGTGGCGAAATCTTGTGGCAAGCCTTCTAAGAGGAGTGGAAGCTGTTACAGCTGCAAAGCGGGGATGGACTCCATATTAAAGTCTATGTACTTGAATGCAATGCAAGTCCCTGTTGGTGTAATGGTCAGACATGTTTTAATGTATGGTAAGTGAGCTAACAAGCTCATTTGCTCATTTACTAACCATAGCTGTACTTTACTGACCCTGGTGCTGTTGACCAGACATCTACATTTTCTTTTACAGATCAGTGTGCTGTAAGACAGAGGATTTTTTAAATGACTTTACCAGCCTAGACCATGCCCACATTAGAAGAAAATGTGATTTCCAAGCTTTTTATAGTGTATTTAGTGAGTGCTTCTTTACGCTGTTGGCTTATTTATTAGTAATACTTTGAAACTGAAAGTACATTTGAACGGCCATGTTGTGTGGAGCAGTGACAAAAGTGGTTGGGCCTGAGACTAGGAGGTACCACAACCGGTACCACTGATAATTAGCTGTCATACCTCTCTCTGTGAACACCTGTCAGAGCTCAGATTCTGTGGTCTTCTAATTCAGCCCAGCTTATTACACTCCATGACTGTTTCCAATTAAAGAAGCATGACGACAATTTTCAAATTAATCCCCATCTACAGGCATGCACGGCCTAATAGACATTCCTCTCTCTCAAAGAACAAAAGGCATAACATTATGGTTGGATGAGATCAAATTAAGACCAATTTAGCCTTGAGTTTTTTTCTGCTTTTACTGTCAAAATCCTAATAAATATCCTCAAATCCTTAAATAAATATCCTTCCACTATTATCCTGCACTACCAGAACTTTACTGCTACAGAACAATACACTACAGCATAGCAATATACTCTTTGATAAAGCTTTACATTTTAACTATATATTAATCTCCTGTGTTTATAGTTCTGACTGGCTATTTAGGATATCGCTCCTTATTCAAGGTAAAGTGTCAGATGTGTAGTGATTTTTTGCTTTACTTATCTGTACAACTGCTACAGATATATCAGTGATATAAAGTACTTTATTTGAATCAGATTACTGGAGTGATTGTGCAGAGACATGGTATGTTTGGTGTGTTAGTAGTTTCCAATCAGAGTCAAACATCTGGATGTGTGGCTCAGTTTCACAAGTCCAACTGGATTTCATGTGTTTTTGTCAATTTAAACAAATCAAGATACAACCCTAATTTGCTCTGTATTATAAAGAAAGCCTCTGAGTCCTTGGGCAAGACTGCTCTACATTAGCTCACTGTTATAACTCAGTTACACTGTAAGAATATATACATGCAATCTAGGCCAATGAGAGCCAAAACTTGTATGAGCAAACAATTATAGTGGCACTGTGTGAACAAAATGTAACTTTACCGGAAAAAGGAAAAAACATACAAAATTGAAGATACAACGCACAGCGGCAATAAGTTAAACTTAACCTCAGTGAGGATGACCCCAAATCATGCTTTGATATTTCTCACATTCTCTCTTTGACATGCAAGTGATATAACACTTTCAAAAGCTGATTTGGAGGTTTAAAATCTTAGCCTTTCCTAATGATTTCCATCTGGTGCTCTGGCTTTTACAGACTGAAGGCGACTGAGAGCAAATACAGCTTTTGCACTGGGGACAGACGAAAGGCTTTGATCATTTGAAAACCATTGAAGTGGTGAGCCAGCAAACAGAGACTGCACTCCGTTTCATGCTAATGTTTGTTCTGATTTGAGCATGAAAATTTCATGGTTCAGAGCAATTCAGAGTCGTCTGGGTTCCTAACCGTTTTCACTATTTAACCTTTATTTAAACCTTTCTCTTTTTTATATTATTTACTTTTTGTTATTGCAGATAAAAAAACGTGTTGAGAAGTGGTTTTCACCAACCTCTTTTCCTGGCACACTTGAAGCCATTGTTGGCTTCAGAAAGTCGTGGGAAAGTTCCCCTTGAGCATGAAGTTCTCCTCGAGCATGTTACCGTCCCCGCACACTGCTCCCCGGGTGCTGCGTTCCTGGCTGCCCACTGATTCACTTGGTGAATGAGTTAAATGCCGAGAAAGAATTTCACACTGTTCACACTGTGTGCTGTGCTGTGGCGTGACTGCAAGAGACCACTTCAGTTTTGTAAAGATATGCTTGCTATACAGTATCAGAAACCATACAAGCAAGTCTATTAGAGATACACGGTTGTAGGTGTGTTAGTTTACAGAATACTAATTACTGATACACACTTTATTAGCTACATTAACCTACATTTGTTACGAGAAGTAAAGACACAGAGTATCTCTTGGCAGATCTTGGGGTAAGGGGGGAAGTATGCAAATTACATTTTTAACTTAGCTCCTGGTCAGTATTTTTGGTGAAATAAACCACCCTTCATCTCCGTCATGCGTTTTTATCATAAACTTATGTTAAACTCTCATAATGTCTGACCAGTAAAAATGTTCCAAAACGACTTTGAATGAAATGGTTTCACATCAACTTACATTTTGAAAAAGTAAAGTTTATTTATTTCTTTATAGTTTACTTATCAAGAACAATATACAAGTACATAATGTAACATGCAACATATGTATGTTGGGTATAATAAAAAAAAAACACATTAATTGTATACATAATGGTATGTAAATCTTCCAAATGCAAATCATACTTTTACATAAGGTTTATCATGGATGGTAATATACAAAAATATTACATTCTTCAGATATCCGAGTGTGACTGAGCAAGTGAATCCCACAGAAACATAAAATGTGTAAAACAAAGTATCTTTTAAGTACAGGCATAATAATTGATCATTATAATGATAGTTATATTTTAAAAATTATTGACGGTATAAAATTAATGATAGAAGGTACCTTGTAAGTTTAATTCTAGTTTATATAAGCAATAAATCCATTATTCCTGGTAACACTAAAAGTTTCTTATTTGCCACAGAAAGGTTTCAAGCTGTAATTAAAAATAAAGGCTTTGCACTTGGCCATTCAGTTATATGCAAAGGTTTAAACACTGTTGGTCAGATTATATGGTTTGTCAGTTTGGTTTGTTGAAGTGAAAACAGGTACGCATCCTCTACTGAGAAACTTAAATGAAGCATGAATGGCTGAATGTAAATGTAATTCGCTACCACACCATACGTATTAGGCTTAGGTTTTATTTTTTATGTTAAACTCAGCAAATAAACAATAACTGTGTGTTTAATATGCAGACATGTGTTTTCTGTCAAGGATATGTACTTGTTTTTAGCTGGAAAACTGACAAAACATGTCGTTTGACCAGGAGTATACTGAATAGTGAACCAGAAATGTTCACCTCTCCATTGCTGTTTCTGATTTACACTCATTTTTGTACAGTGTGCATTTGTCCATTTCCTTTTTCAGTGGTTTAGTTGTGTTTTTATGTTCTAGATTATGATTTTACAACCGTGTTATGATCAGTAAGTGACTCAGGCTAGGGTGTGTTTCGATTAACACCAAAATTCGGATTACATCACCGTTGAAGGAATGGAGAAGTGTTGTAACTTAAAGGTTCCCCTGTACTTTATTAGACCTATGAAGCAAAAGAACTTTGGGTATGCAAACCAAATTACTTTCTATGCCTGTACTGATTGGCTTGGGTTTGAACTGCCAAAAGACAGTTATCACCCTTGACTCTCACTTATTTGGAATAAACACTCTTGTATTCACAAAAGCATGCGAGACTCTGGCTCTGCATGTCAGTTATCCATCATAAGAATAAAATGCTGACTGTTACGACACATTCTAGGCATTATTATTAGTGTATTGGAGTAGCTTCTTGTATTTACCAGTTTGAAAGCATTACAAAAAAAATCACATTTACGATTATATATTTATTTTCATACTTAATACAACGTATTACTAGACATTCTCACTTTTCATCATGTACTTACTGTCTCGTAATCAATACTCAGAATACATGAGGGAGAAAATGCAATATTTCATATACAAAAGATACTCAAATATTTTGCAAGATGCTCAGCGAACAGTGCTAACTAGAAAGATATGCATACTATGGAATATACACTCACAAACGCCTTCATTAGGTACATCTACCTTGTATCAAAGCTCATTGTCCATTTAATCTGCTCCATTGACCCTATAGGTTAGAGCTTTGTACTTTACTGTCTGCATAATCTGTTATATCTTTGATGCCACTCATCAGTGGTCAAGGACACTGTAGTATTATTTGGATGTTGGGTCATTCTTCTATCACAGAAGTGATACTGACATTGTAATGCATGTTATTGTGTGTTGCGTTTGTAAGAGTATATCACACTGGAGTTTTTGAACACGGACTGTCCACTCTGTTAGACACATCTGGCCTACTGTTTTCAATTCAATTCAATTTTATTTATATAGCGCTTTTAACAATGGTCATTGTCACAAAGCAGCTTTACAAAATGAAATAAATGTGTGTGTATGAATGTGTGTGAATGAAATGCCTCTGATGAGCAAGCCAAGGGTGACAGCGTTTCACATTATAGATGTTAAGTTACTTTTATGTTGCACAATTTATTTTGATCATCTTCTTGTCCTTCATCATTGGTCAATTTCTGGACACATGACACTGTTGGCTGGATATTTTCTCCTGATGGACTATTTTCAGCATAACAGTGAGACAAATGGCAAGAGCACAGCTGTGTGTGATTCATTCTGTGCAGCACAGACAAACACCCTCAGCCACTATTGTTTTAGAGTTACTGTGAGAATGCCCTGAGAATGATTTACAACCCCCATTAAAAAAAGTAGAAACATTTTCTAAAAATGCAATAAATAACAGAATCTGTAATGTTGAGCCTTTATTTAACAGACAAAAGGACAAAGAAAGGTTTTCAGTGTTTTCACTGACAAACTTAATTCTGTTCGGTAAACATGTTTGGTAGAAACTGATGCCTGTGACACATTGTGGGTATAAAAGGAACATCCACCAAAGACTTTAGAAGCACAGATTATTTTTAAATTTCAATTTAAAAATAATGTTTCTCAGTGCAAGGCAAATAATTCAGGTGTTGCCCCAGCTACAGTGAGTGATGTGAAAAGGTTTAGGGGAAACGTTTCTATGTGTAAAAGGGTGGAAACTCCTCCTGAATGTGCATGACCTTAGAGCCCTCAGTGCGTGACCGTCATGCTACTCTGAAGGATAGAGCCATATAGGCTCAGGAGTACAATGGGAAATCATTATTGCTGAAAACAATCTGCTGCCGCTTCCTGAAACTGTATTATTAAAAAAGGAAGTCACACATCAATTTTGTTGAGAAACGCAGATGAATTCTCTGGGCCTGAGCTCATCTGTGATGGACTGAAAGACTGAAGTGTTCTGTTTTTTGGGAAAAACAGACATTGGATTCTGGGCACCAAAGATGAAAAAGATCATCCAGGCTGTTATCAATGAAAGATGTAAAAGCCAGAGTCTGTGATGGTATGGGGATGCATCAGTGCCCATGGCGGGGGGGGAGGGGGGGGGGTCTGTATATATGTGAGGCACCATCGATACAGAGGCTTACATTTTAAAGAGACATATGCTCCTATTAAGATGATGTCTTTAGCCTAGAACTCCATGTATTAGCAGGATGAAGCCAGGCCTTATTCTGTACAAATTATAAAAGTGTGGCTTTGTTGACTTAGAGTGCATGTGCTTGACTGGCCTCGCTAAAGTCCAGATTTGTCATTTGTTGAAAATATGTGACGCATCATGAAGAGGAGAACCGGAGCAGAACAGTGAATCATATAAAAAAAATCAGAACGGCGTCCATGGACTGTGGAGCAGCTCCACTTAAAACTTCCACTTCCACTTCAAAAAACTGCAACAATTAGTTTCTTCAGTTCCCAAACGTTTAAGAAGTGTGATTAAAAGAAAAGAGATGTGACCCTCTGGTGTGTGTAGCAGGCATCCATTTCTACATTTGTTTATGTTTACCAAATAGAATTAAGCTTTTGCTTAAGTTAAAAGACGTTCAACTCGTTTTCTTCCCCCCATGGCAAATATTTTTATTTCATCAGCCCTAATCACCCTCATATCAACTAAAATTTAGACTTTGTTTCATCCGTCACTCCATCTACAAAGATTTTCTTGTGTTTTGTCCCAAATATATTGTTCTGATTCATTTGTCAATAAAGCTGCAGGTGCACAATGTAGATAGTTAGTAGACAGTTAGCTAGGCAGAGACAGAAAAGATTTTTGAAAAAAGAAGAAATGATGAAACGGTGTGGACTGTGGTTTTACTTTTTCAAACTAAGTGCCAGAATCCTGAAAACTAAAGAGACATCTCGAGGCCAAACAGTCTTCTCTTGTGGGAAAGAGAAAAGCTATTGTTCAGTTCCTTATTCTCAAGTTTCCAGTACTTAAACAATAAAGTAAACGAAAACTAGAAAAAAGAAAGAAGAAAAGAAAATGGTTTGTTGTTTTACTGCAGGCCTTAAGGTATACAGGACATACCTTAAAGTTCATTATCAGTGGTGAGTAATATTGGCCTGTTTGCACCTATTCTGCACATAATATTGCAGTTTTTCTTCAACTCTTTCAGTGATACTGGAGTAACACTAACTCTTTTTCTATTACAAGACTCGCGATAACATTTTTTGTCTGTATTACCTTTGACCTAACCATTATTTAACCTCTTGCTCCTATTTCTCAGGGTTTGTTTAAAGCTGAAGCATGGTTTAGGCAGTTCAGCAAGCACAAAGATAAGTGCTGTTTCATGCTGCTACAAAATGTATCAATTGATCATATTTAGGCACATATGAACAAGGACTAGACATCAAAAGACAAGAATGCAAGACAAACACGATCACTCTTCCCCATCCATTTAAATCATCCAGCTTGATTGGTATTATGGATGCAATCTACCACCAATTCATGCTGCTTTTATCAATCTGCTCAAGTCTAAATAAGAACATAACACATATATAAAGCTCTATTGCACAGACATGAAATGTACTCTTACCCTCTGAACCCAATCTTCAACTTAAATCTCCAAAAATCAGGTGCTCCAAACAGGTCACGAGGTAATAATCTGGTTTGCACATGCGAAACAAGCAGTTCCTGTCCTCATACTTGCTCCTCACTTTTATTGGGGTTTACATGAGTGACAGGGGCAACTTGCGTAGGCTTGCAGCAACCAGTACACACGTACTTCAGAAAGCAGAGGTAGGCACTCCCAGAAACGATGACTGTGACGATGATGATGATGGTGGCACTGAAGGCTGGTGAGATCGAATCTTCCAACACTGACTGCAGACCTCCTCCAGACACCCCTGCCTCCACAGCACCATCAGCAGCAGATTCAGCCTCGGGCCTGCCTGTGGTGTACCCTGAGAACAGAAGGAATGTTGATAAAGAGGTGGAGAGTACCCTGAAGAGAAGCAGTGAGAAATATTTTCCACAGCAGTCATCGCAGAATATCTCTCACACATCTCTCAAATCAATACAAAACAGGGTGGAGCAGTTAAAACATGTACACTACATGGACAAAAGTATTGGGACAAGCTGTTCCAGGGAGACTGTCCTCTGTAGTTAAGGAATGGAAGTCGCTTTGGGTAAAAGCATCTGCTAAATGCCATAATTGTGAACTATATCTGTGCAAGTACCTTGTCACCGCTCTGGTGAATCTAACTTCAATTTGTTATCTGAGGTTCAGTGTATCATTGACTGTTAAGTATGATAAATGCACCATAACATTTGTAAATGCTCATTTCCCCAAAGTTGTTAAAGTTGTTTTTTCCACAAGTTGTTAAATTCACCAAAATTAACAGTAAGACCCACATCAGTGCAAAAAGGGGGCGGGGGCGGAGGAGCGGCCCCAGAACATGCTCAGTGACGGAGGTTTCGGCATCGGGGGCATCTGGAGAGCCTGTGTTAGCGCCACCATCAGCGCGCTCTGAATGGGTATGGGTAGAGATAATAACGGGAAATAGAGATAATACGAAGAACAGTTTATGTTTTTAATCAAAACATATCAAATACGTATTAGGTCAGATATTTACACCATTGATGCTGATGCATTTCCAATCATCTTTATTTTAAAATCTAACAATTTCTATTCGCTGTCATGTCTCGGCCAGTGGCCGATAGGGGCCACTGTTTTTGTTTTTGTTATGGAGGCTTTTATTTTGAATTTTGTGCATGTTTGTGTCTTGTGTCACGGTTTCAGGTGTCCTGTGTTTATGGTGATTGGGGTATTGTGATTGGTTCCTGTCCATGTCTTGTTTTGTATTTAAGTTCAGTTTATGTGGACCTCAGCATCGGTCCATCGTCCCATGTAGCATCACATTTCCGTTTTGTAAAGAAAGACAAAGTCTTGGATGCCTGCCTGCCTTGTTGCCTGCCTTTCTGTGATCACTGGGGTAAAGCACGGCGTCATGGCAACCGCTGCGGCGCCCGTGACATTGGCTTCTCTGATAACTGTTCATATAAGGAGCAAATAATGAAATAATGTCCCAATACTTTTGTCAATATAGTGTAGAAACATCATTTAAAATGCAATCTCCTATGTTGACATATAATTAAGTTAGGAAATGTGTAGCTTCTCCCCTGAAGTTACCATTTTTGACAGGTTTTGTTATGACAGAAACAGAAGGTTGCAGAAGAGAGGCATAACATCGAATGGAGCTGTCAAATAGCACCAAAGGTTCAGTGTTATTTTATATTACAAGAGGGGAGAGAAAACAAGTTATCCCACAGTACTGTCACACAGTATATAATGGACATGCCTTTTGTCGATAACAATTGATTAAAACATTTTCTGTTGTAATGATTTTTTTTCGGTTGTTGATTTGCTTCCAAAACCTGAATGACATTCGCCCTGCGACCAGAAAGTCCGGGTTCGATTCCCAAGACTGCTAGGCACCTCTGAGGTACCCTGAGCAAGGTACCGTCCCCACGCACTGCTCCCCGGGTGCTGTGTTCGTAGCTGCCCCCTGCTTCACTTGGTGAATGGGTTAAATGCAGAGGCTGAGTTTCGTGCTGTTCACACTGTGTGCTGTGATGTGTTCACGTATGACAAATGGTCACTTTCACTTCTTTCACTTCTTCTTGTAGATTTCTTGCCAAGTATAGTGTTTGGAATGTTTATTGGTAACACTTTACTCTATGGTAGCATTCATCAGTGGTTGTAGTGGCCTAGTGGGTAAAACACTTGCCTGTGACCCCGACGACCACAAAGCTGCAGGTTCAAACCCCCAGTTTCTACCACTGTGTAAATGAGCAAGACACTATTTCCAGGGGGACTGTTCCTGTAACTAATAACTGTGAGTCACTCTGGATAATGGTGTCTGCCAAATGCTGTAAATGAAATGAAAAAAGGCTATGTGACATCTACACAAGCCTTTATGACAGCAGGCAATAACCCACATTGTAATTTATAAAGGTTTACTCTTATAAGGACCATCACTGTCTTTACACTTTCTGAGGTGAAACTGATGAAAGCCAGAATAAACCTTTATGAATGTTAATGTAGGTTTATGCCAGCTCATGTAGGTGTCATGTGGCCTTACGTAAAGTGTTACTTACCATCTTTTTGGTTTTCAAAGAAAATGCATAATACTTACAAATGAAACTAAACTCTAAATATTTTGTATTTGAAGTATGAGAATTGTCTTCCATATACAAAAAACGTTTTTGCCAAAAGAGTGAAGGAGCTGTCTGACTGCCAATTCCTTTTCTGCCAGTACTTTTTCTGAGGGATGTGCAGGTGGTTAATTTTATTGATCTGGGAGTCTGACTGAAGAGCAGTGAGTGTCTCTGAAAGGTCAAAATGAGAGTAGCACCATGCAGTAGCATGTTGTTGAGTGCTTTTGATGATCAGCCGATGCCTGTGTGAAGATGCGGGATAAGTGCTGGGGGAAGATGGTGCTCTCGTTGACGGAAAGGCTGAAAAATGGATGTAAGATGTTGTGGAGCTACAAAGAATGAGAGATCTATTCCTGTATCATTTGAACATGAAATCAAAAATTGTCACAAAATCTAAATGCTGCTCAACATGTTCTCAGAATTCCTATTATCTAGCAATCAAACCACAGTATAATATTTTCTCCAACCTTTCACATTCCAAATAAACTTCCAGAAAGTAAAAGAATGGTACTAACACAGTTCCAATTACACTATAAAGCATTATATGTTAACTGTCCAATAATACATCCTATATATTCCCAGTAACAGAAATGCAGGTACATAGCAGGTCTCTCAAATACTTTATCTCCAGCAAGGAAGCAGGAGTCTTTGTTTAGATCTGTGGACCCTCGCTGTCAAGCATCGCCTGAAGATCCATCTCTTCAAGGAACACCTGGGTGACTAACCAGTTCTCTTCCTTATCTCTCATACTCTACCAGTCAAAAGTTTGGACACACCTTCTCGATATTTTTTTTTCTTTGCTTTTATTTTTTTATCTACACTGTAGATTATACTGAAAACAAACAAAATGGATTTATGCACACATGGAATTATGCAGTAAACAAAAAAAGAGTTAAACAAACCAGAATATGTTGTGTAATAAGGTAATGATGGACTTTCTTTTTACTTGGTAAACAGAGGTTTAATGTTCAAACAAAAATACACAAACAGAAATACAACCAGAACACAGGGGAATAACCCGACTCAGGACACTAAGGCAAAACAAACCAATACACAGAACTGAAATAAACAAACAAAGGGGCAAGGCTCATGCCTCCTACTATTATGAATGAACACAAAAACCAGAGCTCGCTGAACAGCGAGGAATCAACATGGGGAACTCAGAATCCAGCACGAACACAGAGCGCGGAGGGCAGAACCTCAAACATACTGCCTTGAGGCACGAGCCTGCAACGAAAATAAACAGAAACACACAGATAAACAAGCAGGACATAAAACATAGAGCAGGGGCTGACACACTGACAAAGACACGCATTCAAAGACAAATACGGACACAGGGAACTGGGGCCGGACTGGGGTTTAAATAAGAGAGAGGAAACGAGGGACAGGTGAAAGCAATAAGGACGGGCAGTGGTACAAATAAGACGTGGGGACTAGAAAGGGAGCAAGGGAGGAAAAGGGAAGGGAGGACTGGACGGGAATCGGGACAGAAGGGACAGACGTGAAGTCCTGGGATAATGGGAAAGAAACGAAAAGTGAGACAGAACTAATATTCAGGGGATAGGGAGTGGTGTGTACAGGGAGAAGGCGAGGCGACCGTGACAGTGGTTCTTGCTATAATGTGGAGTAGAACCATAGTAGAATGGGATCACTGACTGTGGACCAACCCGACCGTCACAACTGATGATCCCAAACACATTAAGAAGAAAAGCCAAGAGTGTGCAAAGCTGTCATCAGAGCAATATGTGATGTTTTCAATATCAATCTTTAATGTAGCCTTTTCCCATACATTACAAAAAAAACCAAAAAAAAACTTGGGCACTTATTCTCTCAGCAGTTTTTCTTACTTGTGTGTTAACCTCCTTGTTTGTTAAAGTGTGTAACTTAGCCAGCAGTAACTTGACTGTTAACTTGAAGCAGATGTTGATTTGAGTCCAGTTTTCTATGTACGAAAAACAGATGTGGACAACTTAAGCACTGATGTACGTTGCTCTGGATAACAGCGTCAGCCAAATGCTGGAAACGTAAACGTAAATGTGACTTTATAAAGTCACATGTTTTTACTCATTACATATTACTGGGGGTAGGCTAGGATGATTCAGGGGGTCCTTAGAAGACAGGGTTCCAGTGACTGTACTTTTTTGGATGCATTTCTTGAAATGCAGACCCAGGGGGCAGCACTCTGTCTCCTGATAGAGGTAGCATATCAAATAATTTAGGTTTAGAGTTGTTTATGCCATTTCATCAACTTTTACCAGTTTTCTACAAATAGAATGTTCAATTAAACAATAATGTTGTTTGATTCTATAAAACAATAACAATAACAATTTCATGGTATTGTTCAGTTCTTTATTGTTTTCTGAACCTTTGTACACTGATGTGATAGACTGTTCGTAGAAATGCTGAGAGCTGAGAGGCATAATAGCAGGGCCTGAACCTCCCTCTCATCTGCAGGGCCCTCATAACCCCAACCACCTTCAAAAAGAAAACAAAAGACCCGCATACCCTCAAGGGTCACCAGGATCACACACACAACTTCCAGAACCAGCCATTTCGCAGGTGACCCAACATCCAGAAAACACAGAGATGCTGGTCAGTCAAAGTACACTAAGATAATACACAGCACATTAGATAATAGGGCTGTAACAGTACATGTATTCATACCGAACCGTCACGGTACATGGGTCACGGTTCGGTACATGATGGGTGTGTCCGAAATCGCGCACTACCGTCAGTGCACCTTCTGTAGTGCGCACTGTTGTGAGTCAGTGCTGTCCTAAACGGAACACTAACATTTTGCACTTAGCGGAAGAAGACGGAGAAGACGTGCTTGAAGTAATACGGAATCACAGAGGGACCAAATAAACGAAAACAAACCAAGCCTCATTCTTTAGAACTTTTTGTTGCTTAACTTTGCTGTATCATGAACTGTACCGAACCGTGATCCCAAAACCTAGGTACGTACCAAACCGTGACATCTGTGTACCGTTACACCCCTATTAGATAATGATGATGAACCACAGCAGCCAAATTTTGCATCTGTTTGATGCAGCCGGCCATATGAAATATTATGCAATGTTCTTATTGTGTGCTAAAACATTATTGTTATGTGCAACATCTTATTTTGTGCAATGGTCTTACCATGTGCAATACTACGGGAAGTTTTCTAAATGGGTGCCAAATTATTTCATTCTGTGCAATTTCTTATCATTATATGCAATAATATTACCATGTGAAATATCAGAATGTATATCAATATTACTAATTACTCCTCATCTCAGTAGTACTCATATCTCTACTGCGTACAAAAAGTGTCTAACAAGGCCACTGTTGATTTTGTCAGAGACATATTCTCCACTCCAGTTCCTTCAGTGTTGTGGTCTGTGATCGCTGTAACCCTGACGATGAGAATAAACTGCGCAATTAAGGGACTGTTCCTTATGACTCTCTTTTCAAAATCAAACCTCTTTCTAGTGAAATTGCATCTGCCTGTAGTGTTTTTTACCATCCACACAAACACTTCTCTGTAGATGAAAGGACAGTAGCAATAAAATCATGCATTAAAAAAAATAACTAAATGGGGCTATGAACTGTCTGTACTGTCAGATTCCATTTCAGGGTATTCCAGGAATCCTTTTTATGCATGAAGGTAAACATCTCATGCAATCTGACAAATGAGTTATGACTTTTAACATAAGTTCTACTCGGAAATCTAATTTAACTGGTGCATGTGGCACGATCCATCCTACTAGGAAAAGATTCCTCAATTCAGGTGGCACCACTGAGGTACCACTGTACAAGGTACTGCCCCACACTGCTCCCCGGGTGCTGTGTCGCTGGCTGCCCGCTGCTTCATTTGGTGAATGTGTTAAATACAGGGGGTCCTCGGGCTACGTCAGCCTCGACATGCGATGCTTCGAATTTACAACACTCACTCTCATAACTAGTTACGCGTGTACACACAGAGGGAGTTTTGCCTCCCAGTACGCTTACATTTTGGAATGTTAAATGCGCAAGTGTTTTACACTCTTCTTTGTATTTTTTTCTGTTACTACAGTATAGTGTACATGTACCATGAGGACCCCCTGTACAGAGAAAGAATTTCACATTGTTCACTGTGTGCTGCGATGTGGTGTTCACGCGTCACAATACGGGGCCACTGTATTTATGTACAGATGAGAGAAGGCAAAAAACGGGAATAGGAGCCCACATTTCTAAGGTGAAGGTAGGTTCTGAAGATATATGCTGGAAATTAAGCAGAAATTATGCGAGAGAACTGTAAACACAAATTAAAATTTTTTTTTAGCATTATTGAGATTTTCCTTCATAAATCAATAGTATAACGTATATTTCTGTGATGAAACCATAGGAACACCATTTCCTGAAAAGAACATTATTGTAAATTATGTATGTGAGTGTTAAGCATCCTGACATAATATAAGAAGTGTTAAAGCTGCAAAAGGGAGAACTACTTTTTTTAAAAAAAAGTCTATGTATTTGAATGCAATGTCATTAAAATCCCTGTTGGTTTAATGGCCAACACTTTTGTCCATGAAGTGTATATTATCAATGTAAGTGAATCAGGAACCTTTTTTCCTTTTGACAGACAAGTACAAAATCTAAGTCAGAATATCTCCAGTTACCCCAGTTATTTCAAGATAATTAGCAGAATAAATGAGTTTGTTTGCAGTGTATAATATTCAAAAAGGTTGTATGTTTTTGTATTTTTTCAAGATGCAACATTGTTAAGAAGCAACAAAAGTGTATTGATATGCAGTCATGTTGCTAATATTCAGAGGCAGCAGCTTGCTGGAGGCAGCTCGGTGCACGTGAGAATTGAACCGCAGCCATACGGAAATTGAGGTGAGGCAAGGTGTCGGTGTATGAAATTTTCTGCTTGGCTCATAATTCCTGCCGGCATGTCTGCTGATACACATCTCCAATTTCTTCAAGCAACTCACTGTTTCAAAGCAGATGGATGGTAGGAAGAAGGTGAACAGGATGAGAAACGAGAAGTGAGCAGGAAGGAAAAGAGGACGTGAGTGTATCTATGCTGGAGAGAGAGAGAGAGAGAGAGAGAGAGAGAGAGGGAGAGAGAGGGAGAGAGAGAGAGAGGGAGAGAGAGAGAGAGAGAGACAGAGAGAGAGACAGAGAGAGAGACGGAGAGAGCGACGGAGAGAGCGACAGAGAGAAAAAGGATGGGGGAAGGGAAAAACAGGAGGCTGAGGGAGGAAAGTGGGTTTTAAGACTGGTGAATAGTGAAATGGTGAAATGGTGAATAGTTGGCTGCCTTATTAAGCAATACCTACGATGATATAAGCTTTATTTTTAGGGCACACGCATTATTTTCTAGCATTATACATAATCTATTCAGAGTTCTGAGCATCCCCTCATTAAAAATATGAAGACAAGCTGAGCCTCTATTCTAGAGTGAAGATTTCTGTTAAGACTGTACTAAGAATCTGCTAATCTCTGGTTACTCACAAAACCTACCAATCACATACCATTCCACTCAAAGACAATAAGATGCAAAACATCCTCTAAATACATCCACCTATTCAGCCTACAGCAATTTAGCTCTGCCCAATCATGCTAAATCCATACAGTATGTCCTAGGTTAGGCTGGTTTTTGAATATGGCACAATAGAGCAGCCAATCAGAACAGAGACTGATGTACATATAAATTTAATGAAGGAATAAGCATAAGCTGGAAAATAACATAATGTAAACATGAATTAGGATTTTGAATGGAGTGTTGGATATGAGCTCTTTATTTTAATTAACTGTCAAGCCAAGACTTTGCCTCTCATCAAACTGTCACAACAAACAATTAATTGGGCGTCTGTGTGTGTCACGGCCTGGACTGGCGTTGCCCTGAGGCCGTGCCTTGTTTTCGGTTTTTCTGTTTCTGTTCCTGTTTTCCGTT
>JBBPDC010167411.1:3382-17595 GCA_037974485.1 Hemigrammopetersius urotaenia | reverse complement strand
CACACACACACACACACACACACACACACACACACACACACACACACACACACACACACACACACACACATTCAATATCATTATATTAGCAAGGTTATGAAATGCTGCATTTGAAAACTACACCTAACCCTAACCTTAACCCCAATAACCAAAGGGAAATCCTCCTCAATCACTTTTTTCAGATATTCTGATATTTCTATCATACTAAGGACATTTGGTTCAAATCTAGCTTTTCTTTCTGAATAGCCACGCAAATTCTTCACTAATAATATACTGAAATGTAGACCATGATGATGTTGCTTTTCTGTTTTAGTGATATTTTTAACTATAATTTAATAGATCATGATTAATGTCTTAATGCTTAAGCATGCCAAGACATTTTGAACAATGTCATGGTTCCATAACTGTGCTATTCCAGCATGACTGTATCCCAGTGCACAAAGCCAGCTCCATAAATCAGGGCTGGATGTGTTCAGGTGCCTGACCTCATAAATGCTCTGTTTGCTCTGTGTATGTTTGCATTATGGATATGGATATGGACATCCCCATCCTCAGCCCACTACAAGTATTACACATTGGCACCCCAAGACAGAAAGTCCCCAGATGTACACTGTAGAATATATGTAAGAATAAGCCGCTGGTTACCAAAGCGCAGTCTTTCTCTTGGGAATTCCCACTTGGGGTCGTAAGGCAGCTGCGTGGGGTCTATATATGTGTAGTTGTTGCCATGGATGCTGTCGATCACCTTCCAGTGGATCTCGTACTTAGGTTTCTGAGACAGAAAGAAAGAAGAGTGAATAAGAGAACTCAAAGCTGAGCCGACCTTTGTTTGCTTCCTACTACATCTACTACAATACAGCAAGATTTTTTTGTGGGTTACTTACTGCTAAACAGGCCTTTTCTGCAACATCACATATTCACAAAAACATTGATATACCTGGTCTTATTTCCTTTCATTAATATTTGCAGTACAAGGTAATAACTGTACTAGCATTGGACTATTTCATATTTCAGAATTGTATACCTCAGCATTGTTCTTGTAATTTTAGTTCACAATTTTACTTCATATTACAGTTTTGGAGTGTTTTAAGTGTCAGAATTGAATATCTCATGGCCTTAAATTTCATTATTATAATTGTTCACATTACAGAATGTATTTCTATGAAGGATATTAAATTATAAGATAAACTGTCACTAAGCAACCTTCAAGAAATCTGGGTTCACACCACAAAGGAGCAAGTTTTTGTCCTAAAACTACTGATGCTTAGTGGTTAGAAAGAATAGAAAAGTTGTTCTTTTGTTTATTTTCCAAAGCTTCTGTAGCTGTAGTGCCACAAATGTAAGCAAAAAATGCTGCTTGTGGCTCAAAAATGTTTGCAGTACAAATAAAATGTACATATAAAAGACAATTGTACATTTTCAAGAGCAGGAGTGCAAGAGAGCATAACTGGTCTCGCTGTCTCTAGGTGGGTTGGACGGCACTTCCTCTTTCTCCTACATACAATGCTAGCAATCTGGATGTCTGTTAGGATTGGTTGTTATGCTGAATCCCTGACCAACCCGGAACTGGAGTTTTCCACATTTGTTTCCAATGCGTTTCATTCAGGAAACATGCAGTAAAGTTAAGTGTGCTATCATTCCGGAATCACCTGAATGTTAAACGTTATTATACCTAGGAATAATAATAGGAATAATAAAGCATGTATAGCTACAGTGTATACGTCTATACAAACCAAATATGTACATTTTAGATTAAAATTAAATTCCCAACTTCTTTTTAAATTTCCAAAGTTGCATCATATAGCTTACCTTTTAGTGAGAAATGTTTGTTTGTTTAATTAAATTTTTTTTAACTCATAGGTGTGAATTTCCCTCTTGGATGAATAAAGTATATATATAGTCAAAAAATGTTGGACACTCCCAGTCAAATTATATGTTTTGTTGATTTACTAAGTAAAAGTAAGGCCACAACCTCTACAGATATGGGCATATTGTGCAACATAACACAGAATGCCACCCCCAGTGTGTTCCATTTCAGCAAATAAATAGTAACTGATCATGCAAACGTGCAGAAGAGTGTTATTTGTGTTATTTTGTGTGAGACTGTACATTGATCTGAAGAGAAGCTTCTTCTTATATTTATATTGATTTGATATAATTTACCTGTATGTACTTGTAGAGGAGAACAATTAGAAACAAAGTGAGCAAAACAGCAGCTGAAACGACTCCAGTCAGCAGAGGAGTGAAGAGCTTATGAGGAACTGTCCGCTCTGCACGGAAAAACACACACACACACACACACACACACACACACACACACACACACACACACACACACACACAATAACAGACAAAATAGATATGTTATCAGGCTAGTTGTTATGGGGAAGGCTGTGTGTTTGTGGACATCTGTGTTTTAAACCTGTTTAGAACAGCTTAGCATCAGTATCAAGTCCTGCTGTGCACACGCTGCACAAAATAATCCCTCCTAATCCGTCTACGAGCGTTAGATCAGTGCGTGTATCTGTAAGTAAAAGGAATTAACATGATTTGAACGCATGCCTAGACGTTAATGAGTTCATGTTTCTTTCCAGGACTGTTTTTGAACATTTGGGGACCCCTAAGCATCATCCCCCCCCGATCCAGTCATCCTAATTTGGCTGCAACAACAGTACAGTGATTGTTAATCATATAAAGGAGAAACTGAAACTATCAACAACTAAAGAATAGAATAGAAAGAGTAGAATAGATACAAACAGATCCAAATAAATAAGAAAAAACACAAACAGTTCACTTTAAAGTGTCATGTACATAATCTCTACTTATTTTATTCAATATTTTACATTATTTTAACATCAAAATTAAACAACTGAAACATAAAAATGTGACCTGTGCTTAAGTTTTTTACTCTTTAAATTTTCCTGAACTTAGCAAATACATGGAACTTGCACTCTAAAGTCAGCGAAATGTGATTCGTTTCCTGTAGCCTATATTTCACGTGACCAGAAAGAAAAAAAAATCAACAAAACATGTCATTTGATTGGGGTGAATTGACTTTAAGTGGGCACCACTATGGGTGGCCATTAATGGCTTGAATTTACATTGAATTTAACATTTTATAATGTTTACATCTGCCAGTTCTAAATAGGTACCACTTTTGAGATACGACTAAAGCCGATTTCACAGAGTAACAAAAAACATTTTAAGTCCTAGCATCCCGCAGGGGCCACGACCCCCAGTTTGAGAACCACTGGTTTAGATCAGTTATACAAAGCCTGCCAACAAGCAGTCTGTCTGAGTTCAGTAGGTAATTGGACGTAATGCATTATCCATTTTTTTTACCATCTGTTTGATTTTGTCCTTTATTTCTGCATTTTTGTAAACAGTGAAGTAAAAAATTATTGTACTAAAAATGGACTAGTTCCTTATAACCTTTGCTTTCTGTCCAATCAAGCCTGTTTGTCGTCCACAGAAAAATAAAAAAAAATATTCTGATGTTGCATTTTTGCAATCTTACCCTGAATGAGTATTTGCGCTTGTTGAATGTGTGTGTGTTTGTGTGGCTCACCACTTATGGAGAACAATGTGTACGCTTGTTCCCCCTGTGTTGTTGCCACACACTCCAAGGTGCTGTATTTTCTTCTGCTCACATTAAGGCGGCTCTCCACTTCTGCGCGTCCAAACTCTGAACCCGACACGGTCACTATGGCAATGTCCTCATCCTCTTGCGTGGCGTTCAGCAGCAGAGAGCACCTAAGAATGGAGATCAAGATTTCAACATTAACTTCCATTATCTCACAGTCAGATGGAGAGATATACCTTGTCAGCACTGATTCCGATTCAGGTTACTTCCATTACTTTATGTTCTCATACATGTACTGTACTTTGCCGAGTACTTTCAAAATATAGAATTTTTACTTACATTTGTACAGTAAATTGGAACTCACTTTTAGTCATAGACATTTAGTTTCTAATAGCAATTCCATTTTCCATTCATTGGATTCATTGGATTACTGCTCCATTACTGTTTAATAATGTGCAAATTTCCTACCCGTGGGACTAATAAAAGGTTTTCTTATCTTTTCTGATCTTATCTTATAGAGGTAATGTAGCCTAGATTTCTAGACAAGATATGAGAAGAGGTGCAATTCTGTTGAATAATACTGAAATTACTTTAAATTACTTTAAATTTAAATTTGTGCATAACAGGACATTCTGGATTGATATGATTTGGCCCACTCTTTTAAAATTGCTACCTTAAATGATCTTTCATTTTTTGATGCCAGCTGGCATTTAAAAACTGACCAGTACATGCTTCCTCCGAGTCATGTGAAGTGCCACATCTTTTCAAATTGCTGCTTGACAACATCATCACTGGACAGCTCAACACACTAAGAGAAGAACAATATCGTTCTTCATGTCAGCTAACAGACACCCACACTGGATAGCCTCAAACTAAATGGGGGAGAAGGAGGAAAAAGCTTAGAGAGTTGTGTCAGTTTTTAATCTCGAGAAATACTTTCACTAACTATCACGAATGATTCTGTGAACTACAATTAATTTATGTAGTCATGAGAGTAAGGAATGGCAGAATTGTCCCACATGCAGGCCCTAAGGGTTCACTAGGTTAAGCCAGGGATGCCCAGTACTGGTCCTGGAGGGTCAGTGCCGACACACTTTGGTGATTTCACTGCTCAAACACACCTAGTTCTCCTGCTAATTGCCAGGTTTTCTGAGCGTGTTTTAGGAGGGGAAGTACTAAACTGCTGGACACTGGTGCCCCAAGGCCAGATCTGCGCACCCTTGGGTTAAATTGGGTTAAATCATCACATTCGCACGGGATCTTGAAATGAAAATTGAATCGTATCATACCGTGTATGTGGAGGTTCACAGTAGTACCAGGAGATTTTTGGGACAGGATATCCTGATGCCACACACCTCACCTGTCCGTCAATGGGACCCTCCTGAGAAATGATCATAGGCTTGCCTGAGTGACAGAGAGAAAAAGAGTGACATGTTTGGGGCCCAGATTTTACTTCTATAGTTTTTTGTAAATGCATTACAAAAACTTCTCTGAGTCTGTTCCAATCACTTTCAGCTCTTGATTAAGGTAATTCAGACTTGATGATGTGGTTTAGGAGACAGTATGACAGTATGAAAATTAACAAAACTTTACCATCACACTCTATGAGCAGCCTTTTATGGACAGATGGATAATTTGAGTAAGAGTGCTGATTTAGAATTGTCTGTGCATGAGGGAAAGAAGTGAATTTTGCTTTTTTCCATACACACGACCCATAAATCACATGCACACGACCTCATACATCTGCCTGTTGGTGTTCTGGGTAGACACACAAAAACTTTTGTCCATGTAGTGAAAGTGAGTCCATGTAGTGCATCAACCGTTCAAGACTTAAAAGACAGGAATGGAGGAAATGAAAGACTAAGAGACAAATTTTCTCCTTTCAACTCACAGACGACATGGATGAAGAATGACTGATTGATAGATGCATAATCATGACTGGCAAAGAAAGTGTAGATCCCGCCCTCTAAGCCATGAACACGAACCAGCTTCAGTTCACTGATGTACCTACAAACATTAAGATAACAATGTAGAGTAGAACAGAATGCAACAAAAACCTATTTGCTTGATAAAACAGGTCTTCTACAGGACTTTGTTGCAAGCAAAACACAAAGAGACTAGCAAGGCAGCCAAGTCCTTTCTATCCGTTCAGTTAGTGGATCATGTGGATAGCATTATATTGATCCTGAATTCAGCTAAGTTCACTGCACTGAAAGTCAATCAGATATCAAACTGTCTGTTTCATGATTACCTGTTTATGTTCTATCATATTGTTCCTTGACCACATTTTGTATAGAATGACATTTTGTATAAACATTTCATTATTATATTTTATAGTTATTTTAATTTTTATTTCATTTACTTTCAGTTTTTAAACTGTCTTAATATGTATTTTGTTACTGATATATTAAAATTTAATCTGATCTGATTGCCTGACCTGCGGTCTGGGGTGGGGCTTAACTGTTAAAGACTGTTTAGACTATTTTTTGTAACAGGATATGAGAGAGGAGAATCCTCCAATATGAAAAGAATTGGACAGCAAGTGCATGGTATTATGTGTGTTTATGATACCTGTACTGTTTGCTGTGTAGCGTGATAACATGCTCTGATGTGTTTTTGAGTTGTTGGTTGTTGTAGGACCAGTAGAACAAGCTGGGTTCAGGGTAGGAGGTCATTTCCACTCTAAGCGTAAGACTCTCGCCCTCTCTCACCTCTACAGTCTGGTCCTCGCTTTCTGTTAAGTTAATGAAGCCGCGCTCTGTAACACACACCAACACACACAGATTACAGCAATAGCTTGGCCACAAATTAGACATTTGGTGTACTTTTGTTATTCGATATTATCCAGATTACAAAGCATTGCAGTCCATCACTCCATTACTTCACATAAATACATGAAAAAATGTGATTACATGAATAAGGGACTAAGAATAACATTTGCTTACCATACACATTTAGGTGAACAGTCGCCTCGGAGACACCCCTGTCATTCTGGGCTTTGCAGGTATAGACCCCAGAGTCAGTCGTCTTCAAAGAGCTAATCCACAGTGTCCCCGTGCGCTCGTAACCATGGGAACCAGGCATGATGCGAGAGCTGCGCGACTGCAATACTTTCTGAATCAGGAGGTTACAGTCATAAATCAGGTAAGCTGATATACACTATAAGAATCCAGACTGCCCTACATTACCTAATGTCTCAACAGCCAGACACTGACTTTGGTGTTGTCCATATGAACTCATTAAAATCAGAACGCACTGTGATAGTATCACACACATTCAGAACAGAATTCAAATCTGGATGGACTATTCATCAGATTGATGATATAGGCCTTCACTACATGGACAAAAGTATTGGGACAAAAGTATTGGAACACACATGAGGTCAGGCACTAATGTTGGGCAAGAAGGCCTTGCTCACAATCTCCCTTCTAGTTCATCCCAAAGGTGTTGGATGGGGTTGAAGTCCGGGCTCTGTGAGGGTCAGTCAAGTTCTTCCACACTGAACTCATCCCGCCATGTCTTTATGGACCTCGCTTTGTGCACTGGGACACAGTCATAATTGAATAAAAAAGGTTCTTCCCTAAACTGTGTCCACAAAGTTGGAAGCATTTTTCTAGAATGTCTTGGTCTCCTGAAGTATTAAGATGGAAATAATGGGTAGTAGGGTGGAGGTAGCTCAATGGGTAGGACACTTGTCCCCAGACCAAGAGGCCATGGGTTCAAATCCTACCTACAGCACCACCACTGGGTCCCTGAGCAAGACCCTTAACCCAAAGTTGCTCCAGGGAGACTGTCCCCTGTAGGTAGGGAATGGAAGTCACTTTGGATAAAAGCGTCTGATAAATGCCGTAAATGTAAATGTACCCGAATTCATTAATAAAGAGGTTCGTCCTAATACTTTTGTCCATATTGTGTATTAATTGGGTTCTAGACCGTTCTCAACACATTAACTGAGCAACAGCATGTCAGTGTGTGTTGCACTGAAATAATGTATCAGTACTGTTGGTTTTTAGTGCCAGTGCTAGGAAGAGAATAGTTCACTATCCAAAAATATACAGCCAAAAGTGTCCTACGGCAAAAACTGATGAAGGATGAATGGCAAATGATGAACTCTTGTCTCAAATTGCATGTCCAGTAGATGTGTGGCAAAATGGCTAGTATGTGTGGGTGCATTTTGTGTGTAAAGTAAGTGAGTGTGTGTACCGCTTCTTCAGGAAAGTTCCAGGTCACATGAAAGTCGTAGTTGATGTTTGTGGAAATGCAGAGGACCTGAAACTCCTGACCCTGGATCAGTATCACACTCTCTGATGTGGATAGACTGATGACTGGCACAGAGTCTGGAACTGCACACATAAACACACAAGCTCTAAGTAAATCTAATTAATAATTGATTAACAGGAACAGTTTATGTAATTTAATATACTCCTCCAATATCTTCCAACACTCCAGATCCCTCACAGAATTAAATGTTTAATGTAATGTGCATGAGGTACTAAACACCTCAAAGAATACCTCGCAGTCTCTCTCACTATATTTAAGAAAAAAGTTACTAAACTGTCTCTGTGGTAATAGCCTAAAGTGTATGTCTTCTGTATTGGTGTATTTGGACACTCTTCCAATTAAAAAATACATTTGTATTACATTTACATTACATATCAAACTACCATAAGGATTAAGTGGTTACAGAAAATGCATGAATAAATGAATGAATGAATTAGACGAACAAAAATGCAAGTCATATATAAATAGCATAAATAGTTTGCACCGTTTGCCTTAAATAGACACAAAAATTAGGGAACGTGATTAGGGGACCATTTGGTTCTCACATGCTTCCATATTCACAGACCTAGTCTCACTTCCACCTGGTACTGGCTTGACTTCACGGCTGCCTTGCCCATGACACCGGCGCAAAGGTAACATCCCTCAAAAGCCTTAGAGACATTGTGGATGATGATGCCCCGCTGAGGATCAGTACTGTAAGACAGGCCATCTGGTAGAGGGGCGCCGGAGCAGGTGCGCAGGGACAGGTTCATCACGGCCGGGTCCGTCACCAAACATGGCAGAGTGCGGTCCCCACCCTCGCTCACCTGCAAACTGTCCACCATGGAGTGGACGAATGCATTCTCCAGATCTGACCATGAGGAAAAGAGGGACAGGAAAGAGAAAGGAGAGAGAGAGGTGGGTAGGGGAGAAAACAAGAGAGATAAAGAAAGAGAAAAAGGAAAAGAACAAAGTGGTACAGAGAGAAAAATAAAATAACAGTAAACAGGGACACTGGAGAATTACACACTACTCTGGGGTGCCGTTTCCCATTTCCAGATTAATCTTAAGCCAACACTAAAAAAGGTGCCCGGCTAGCTTAGTTGTGCATGAGACTCTTAATCTCAGGGTTGTGGGTTTGAGCTCCATGTTGGATGTTACATGTGCACTTTTTACCACTTGTGGGACCAACACATGGTTATCTTATCGTCTTATCTTATCTTAATACCACTGTTGAAAATTGTTTTGCTTTTTTGTAAAACTGAAAAATAAACTTTTGTGGCACCACTGTAGGAGGCGAGTGGGTATGTTTACATCACATGCAGTAATGCTGTAATTTATTTATTTTGGCTGGAGTGTGAGGTAAAATCTGGCAGTGGATATAATGAATCTGGCCGAGATTTACATTCAAGCTCATGAGTTGTCACATGAGGCAGCAAATCAAGTATAGATTTCACAAAAAATAGATGGACGTACACTCTGACTACAGAAAAGAAGAAAAAAAAACACAAAAAGCAGTTCATAGCCACACTATTTGCATGCCGGCTTCATAATTCAAACTAACCGGAAAAATAGAGATAAATCAAGTACAGCTGCCATGAGAAACAAAGGGCTGCTTTGAGGTAATGTTTAAACCTTCAGTCAACACTAGCTTTCAGGACCTATTCAGCATTTAATCTTGTTCCAGGACCCACGGTGTGGGAATGGGGACAGTTAGGAACCGATGCACCCACATTCACCCACATATTTCCTGAAGTGATAACATGCACACACCTTTCACGTAAATGTACACGGAACTCTTCTCTCCTGTCTGAGTGTTTTCACAGGTGTAGCGGCCCATGTGCTGCGCCTGGGTGGAGGCGAGGACAATGACGGCGGCCCCGTCTTCCTCCCTGCTGCCCTCGGTCCTCTTGCCCTTCTCCCGCTGCCAACGCACTTCCCCTGTGTCATCATGACAGCGTAGCTCTAGTTGACCTCCCTTCAAAATGACCAGGTGAGGAGCATTGGGCAAGATGATTGGCTTGGACCAGCCTAGAAAAAAAAACACATAACTCAGCTCTTTCCACTCTCTGTGGTTAGTGCTGCTTCCTAGTAGTCAAAGACTTGCAGATTTCATCCCAGGTGGGTTCTGTGGGTCACAGACCTTCTACAAACCCAGTTCCTTTCCTCCTAAGTACTGCTGTTTCACATTTCTGCTGTCTCAGGACTGTACTCAATCATTTTGTCAGGTCCAGCAGAACATCCGGCTCGACACTAACTGCAATATAAGCAGCCTTTTTCACTTACGGTATTTAAATTCCTAAGAGAGCACAAAATGGTGCAGCGGAACTGAACAATACCTTCTGTCCCTGTTTTTTAATTTTTGTATTTTTTTACATGACATCGCCGTTAACGCCAAGATTCCAATGACATTAATGGCGTTAAAAAAAATCACTCTATTATTCAGTTATCTCATGTTTTTGTCACTGACTAATAGTGATCTATATTAGGTTGTATAGAAAATAACAATAAAAATGTCCCCTATACATTATTTAATTAGATATTAACCAGAAAATGAAGTTTCCTTACCACTGAATGCTACATTTAGAGGCTGTTAGCTCAGCAACATTTTTATTCTTCTTCCTGGAGAACAGTTTATATGAGAGTTTTGCAGCTTGGGGTAGTTACGTATAAGACTGGATTTATATTTATATTTTCATGTGGCTGGAATTGTAGGGTTAAGCATTTGTAGGGAGGAGATTAAGAAACTTTACCTTAAGACAAATTTCACATGGTACAATGGATGAATCGCCCTCCACTGCTAACAGGAATTATCAGCCTATGCACAACTGAATGAATTCAGGCTCTGAACTTACTGTTGGCATGTCCGTCAGAAGGGTGAGAGTTACATGTTATCTATTGAGATGTGATACTGAGCCTTTCTGCGCATGTGCAGCGCCTGTGCAGTTCCACAATCTTGGGATTCGTTACCACACCCATAAATCTGTACAACCTTCCATTAGTAAGTATTAACTTAAAAGCTCTTAATTTTTACTTTGAACTTGCACACACGTTGTCTTCAGTGCACAGTGTAAGGGCATATGAACGTATTTTGCTGCTCTAGGCTAATAAATGAACATTTGGTGTCTTCTGTCTTTTAGACAATTTGTTACTGACAAAGAAAACATCTGAGATATCTTATTCTCTTTTGTTATGTTGTCTGGGTATTATTCCTTGGTAAGTAGTTGCACAGTATGTGAAAGTTCAAAATTAATTTGATCTAAACATACAATACTCTTGTCAGATATAGAAGACCTGCCATGGCCCTTAAAGCTGAACCATTTACTCAGGGCCATTGACAGTTCAGAAATGCAGCTTTGCTAGCACATGCTTCTTCAGAATTTGACCAAATGGGCTGAAATGTGAAATTAAAAATGTTTCTATAGTATTTATTGTCTGTTTTTTGTGCTAAAGTAGAAAATGACAGGTTGCTGAAGTGTTAAGAAAGTCATTACCAAACAGACATGCTAACACTAAGTTCAGAAACTGGATTCATTCATTAATGCAGTTAATAGTGCAGTATGGGTTCATCCGTAAGTTAAAGCTTCATAATTAGACTTCAAAATTTAGATGCATCACAAACAGTGCAAATGCTCATCAAGACACCCGAAGCCATGTGTAAATACAAATTGAAAAAATGTTGCTATCACAAAGATAGCGAATTAAACACTTTTCAGTCACTCAGACTGACTGCTATTAATTGAAGTCATTATACTTAAATAAAAATACAGAAAACTAAAATGTTGCCTTTCAAAAGGTACAGGATGATGATTTGTGCTTTATATGACCAGGGACATGAAGTGGCATGGTAAAAAAGTCCATGTTGATTTCAGGTTTCAGATGAGGCAGGAAAGATATTACTCAGCATTTTCCTCTCACCCTCTAATGTAGGGAGCAATGGGGTTAGAGCTCCTGTTTAGTAGACAACATATTGCAAGTCTGATCCCAAGTGAGTATTACTGTACAAAGGCCTTGTACAGGGCGGTTAAAAAAGGGTTCCTAAGGTCCTTTTCCACTAAGTACTGCCGTTTTCTAAATGGCACATTTCTGCTGTTTCAGGCTACATTAGATCATTTCATCTGCTCCAGTCTCCAAACGTCTGCCTGGATGTTAAGTGAAATATTGGGTTTTGGAAAGGCTTTCATAACAGATACGTTTGCAGCCTTATGTCACTCATACAGCTTAAATTAAATCCCCCAGAGGCACAGGACTGCTGTATTGTTCTCAATTCAACCATCACATTCATGTTGACACCAAAAGCAACAACCTTAACAACACAATCATGCACTTAAAAGTCAACCAAGCAATTTTGAGAAGATTTCTCGAGTCTGGATGAAGCCAAGTGGGTACTGTGGGATAAGGGTGTGCCTAGTCTACTGAGCAGTATCAATGAATATTACATTATTAGCCCCAGGCTTTTTTTAAACACAACACAAGGAGGTTTTTGTGCATGCTGGCCATTCCACACTAATCTACTCCACCTAATTTCTTTTACTTCTTCCGTGTTGCAGAAAGAACACACCAAAGATATTGTTGCAAGGTACAGACATGCATACAATTAGGGAGCAAAAGTAATGATGGTGCATACAATTATTTTTGTTTAAACCAATGAAACATTCTTCACAGTATAATTAACCAATAAATTACCAATATCAACTTCAAAAAAGGCAGCTTTTATGTAATTGTTTGTGGATAAACCTGGCATCTGGCTAACAACTACATAGAAAAAATAATAGAAAGTCCACTGCTGTATAGTCTAATTTTATAGATATTTCATGGAACCACAAACTATCGCAGCCAAGAAATGCCTCTGCTGTGGGAGACAGGATGGATAAAATCACCTTTTCTGCTAAATACTGTTGTTTTCCTAAAAACAACGAAGTACACCAACTAAACGAACAAAAACAAAAAGGACATACCCGTGTTTGACTGATAAGAGAACCTCACCCAGTTCATTTGCTTTTTCTTGAGGGCCACAATTCTGCTGTCTAAGCATTAGTCAATCATTTTGTCAAGCACAGCAAAACATCTACTTGCATGTCAACTGACATATCAGGGTCATCATGTGGGAACTTGCAGGTTCTAACACAGTACAGTTGATTGCACGTCTTCTGCCTAAATTATTAGAGTGTTTCTGAGTCTAAATTTCTAGTTCTGCAGTTCAGACTAATATTGTTAATGAAGCCCAGCTCCAACTCTCAAATCCAACTAGCTCTGGACAGTGGTTTAGTATAGGTAGTTTTATTTAGTCTAATGCACTGCTTTGCCCACCCTCACCACAATTCTGAGCTGAGCACTAATGACACACTGCAACAACTGGAAACACATTTGCATTTAAACTCACCAAACTAGCACCAATGTGAAAATCCAAGGCTAGATGATGAATCAGCACAGGTGGGGACTATGGGTCCTGCAGAACTATGCAAAATGGACAATTAGGGAGTATTGGGCCACAGCCATTTTTCAGGTGTTGTGCTACTTTCAGTGAAGGGCAATCTTAATGCTTCAGCATACCAACACATTTTGGACAAAGCCATTCTTCCAACTTCGTGGACAAAGTTTAGGGATGGCCCTTTTCTATTCCAGCCTTGTACACAAAGTAATGTCCATAAAGAGATGGTCGGATGAGTTCTGTATCGAAGAACCGCACAGAGTCCTGGCCTCAACCCCATCCAACACCTTTGTAATAAACTGGAACAGAGATCGAGAGCCAGGCCAACATCAGTGCCTTGTCCCACATCAGTGCCTGATACAGAATGAATGAGCACAAATTCCCACAGAAACTCCAAACACTTGTGGAAAGCCTTCCAAGAAGAGTGGAAGCTGTCATAGTTGTGAAGTGGGTACCAACTCCATATTTAAGGTCTATGTATTTGAATGTCCCTGTTGGTGAAATGGTCAGGCGTCCCAATATTTTTGTCCATATAGTGTACTTTCCGGCATAGCTTAGTTGCAACCTGCATTTAACATGCTGGTCCTTTGCTTCACCTAAATCGATTGCATCTGATTCAGCCAATCAAAGAATTCAGAAATTTCTGGCTGGAGCAGATGATAAGTCCACGTCCCAATTTTAAATAGGCAGAAATAGCACTAACAACTTTATGCAACACCAAATGCAATTATTCATATATCAGAAAGTATTAGAAAGTATTATGGGGAGGCATTTGTCAGTCCACCCTTTATTCCGTCCACCATGTTCAGGACCCCTACAAGACCAATCGGAAGTTATTTGGGTGGTGAATCATTCCTAGCACACCAGTGACACTGACATGGTAGTGGAAAGTTAGTATGTGTGTGTTGGGGGGGGGGGGGGAGAAGGCGGGGGGAGAAG